>JACCGJ010000156.1:0-39414 GCA_013407085.1 Atriophallophorus winterbourni
ATGATATGAAAATTTGGACGCAAATTAGTTCTGCAGATGATTTGGACGCAAATTAGTTCTGCAGATGATCGTGAGAAACTGCAAATGGATTTGGACAACGTGTCAAATTGGACGGCCATGAATGATATGACATTCAACATACGGAAAAGTGAGATACTACACCGTGGCAAGAAGGTTCATTGGATATATCGAATGGGAACTGAAAACTTGACATGGAGCTCATTGGAAAAAGATCTTGGAGTATTGATTAGTGGAAACCTGAAGAGCACGTTCACTGCCAGAATATTTATCGACATTCCAACAGGTTGTTAGGTATCGTTCGAAGAATATTTAGAAAATTCTGGCTGGTAACGTTACCAAGGATAATGAACGTTTTTCTTCGCCCTACGATTGAGTATGCGGTAGACGTCTGGGCCCCTTAGCAGCGAAAAGATATTGCTCTCTTTCATACAATCTATCACAGATCAACAAAGTTTGCGATGGGTCTTCGCAATGTTCCGTACACCGAAAGATTGCGACTTCTGGGAGGATACAACGCGTTATTATTCTGACCTATAGAATTGTGTCTATCGAAGGACATCCACTAAAACACTTGCTTGATTTGTGTCATTGGATAGTGACACGCGGACATACCTTATCCCTTTACGTCCCAAGTTCCCGTATTGATTAGCTCCATATGTGCTATTTCTTTGGAATTCCCTACCCCAACATGTGGTGGACTCTCCTTGCCTGGCGGTGTTTAAAGCGAATTTGGACTTACATATTCAAAAGAATATCATTCGTGAGCCTTACATTTGATATTCTCTATTCCATTTATATTATTATTTTTTCACATTTTCATTCATACCGTCATCCTTTGATGTTGTAAAGTATTAACTTTTTTAACCATAAATCCTTGAATCCTTGAATCCTTGATATTTTTCATCCGTGGAGTACGTTGCATGAATCTATTGTTTCCATTCCCATCGTCGAAATATTCATTAGATATTTTGACATGTGTTTGTTGCAAAACGATTTGAGACGAGCATGCAACTTGTATGTACGCGACATTATATCATTATGAATTTTTTCTTTTTCATTTTTGAAATGCTATGGTTATTTTGACGTTAAGTTTCTTGTTGCCTTCAATGCTTAAATTTCGAATCTTTTGATGTTGGATTTGCTTACGTGAATTGACATTCTTAGGTTTACTAAACCTTGCAAAGTCAACTGCAGGTTCTCAGAACTCAGAAATCAGAACTCAGGTTGTTGTAAAGTTCCATCAATAAGCATGGTACTTCTTCCGACTGTCACATTTAGTCTCTGAAATTTGTGTGTCTAAAGCGAGACGTTTCTTGAACACAGCTTGAAGTTGTTGTATTTAATATGAATATTTCATTGAAATTTTGTGCGCCAAAATCAACAATCATGACTGATTACTTGGTATACTGTAGATTAAAATATGAAACACCATAAGACTTCTTTATGCCATTTTCGATTAGCTCATTAATATCTGGGAGAAAATAGAAAATACTTACTATTTTTTTATTTTTTCCATCTGTGCTTGGCAAGATGTGTTAAGGCAAGTTTGGGATGGGACCAACAAAGAACTATGGTCATTGATGTGCGTTTTAATACCTCGCTTAGAGTCTACTCATTAATCTGTTTAAGGAAACTATCGTTTAAAAGTTGCATACAAGTGCAACTTGTTTAAAACAATCGTTCGTTTTGAGAAAAAACTCGTGCTATATTGGCCTCAAATCTATATTTTTCTGAAGGACTTTCAAGGAGTTCCGCACTAGGATTTCTTTCTACTAATTGGATTTATTACAATGAAGATAGGTATTTAAAATATTCCATTTGTTTAAAAGAACTATTGCTTGAAATAAAACATCCAGAACCCCATGTCAACCTTCGTTGTGAATTTAGTATTTTTGATTGCACATTTCCTGTTTAATACACTTTCTAACATTAATCTGATTGGGTATGGTTAACAACATATTCAAGGTCACTTTTGCGTAGTGCAATATAAATCAGCGTTCATCTCTAGCTTCTCTGATTTTGCATGATGTTTTCAGTATCCGCGTTGATTCTTTTATCACTTATCCATCGTACGAGGCAATGGTCGACAGGTAGGCCAAGGAAATCATATGCTATTCGTTATACTAATAAAAATGTACTTGTTCCTTGTAAAAACAAAGACATTTTCTTTTACTCTATTTAGACACTCAACCGCCATCTCCTCCGCGAATCACGGATGTCGTCGGCAAAACGGATGGTTTACATGTCCGCTGGGAAGCGTTTCCTACACAGCCTATAATTTATCAAACGATCGTTTACAAGGACAAACTGCAACGGGAGGAAACAACAATTATAAAAAGTGGAAATGAAAGACAAGCAGTTCTACCATACGTCAAACCTTGTGGTATTTACACGGTGCAAATTTCGTTGGCCAACATATTTGGGTCGTCAAAACCATCAGATTCAGTGGATGGACAGGCTGCTGCTATAGGTTTGTATAACTTACTGGAATCTCCTTTATTGTTTTCTGTGTTTACCGTAATTAATCTCGTTTTGTTATTAACAATCCAGATTTACCTAAACCGCCGCAGTCACTTCAGCTCTCTTCAGTCGTTGATGGATATCTCTTGTCTTGGACTCCACCCGAAAATAGTCCCCACTTCTCCAAATATATTATGCTTGGCCGAGCCGAGAATGACGAATTGGTTGAACAGTTTGTCAAATATGATCAGAATTCCTCTGTGCTACGTAACTTCCATTTGACTCGGGATTACAACCTCACGATGGTGGCAGAAAATTCTTGTGGTAAATCGAAAGAAAGTGACCAGATTCACGTGGAAAAAATCCTAGGTGAGCTAAGTCTATCGCTCATTTGTGATCGATGCATAATTTTACAATTGCAATAATTTTACCAACGCTATAATTTTCTCGCAGTTCCGCCAATGCCCTACATCGCTGACGCAATTTCCGAAAATCAATCGATCGTTCTGCAGTTTGTCCGAGACGACGACAAGTATCGCGTGGATTACTATGAGCTGGCATACACGTCGCCATTTGTGAATGTGTCGTATCGCGTGAAAGAACTCCCCGATGAGATTCGATTCACCAAGTATATCGAGGCCTGTTTCAACCATACCTTCACGGTGTTTGCCTCAAACCCGGCGGGAAATTCAAAAACGTCAGTTCGACATGCGATGACCTTGTCGGAACGTGAGTATGAAAATAAAAGCATCTTAGTCTCGATTTTTTGTACGGACACATTTAGGTTTTCAATATCCTGGACATTCTTTAGGAAGTTTGGAACGCTGAGGTTGATAGACCGATGCTATTTAATTTTCCGGGTTTCGTTTGTGTTCTACCGAATACGTTGAAGCCTACACATTAATAGTAGTTAGACTGTACGACAAATGCAAAATAGTTCGACAGTATTACGGTGAATTGGCAGATATAGGAAACTTTATACAGTATGTAGTAATAAATGGTAGCGATAATTTAGGGTTTCATAGTTTCTACGCCAAGGTTGAACACGGGTAGTACTTGAAAAAATCCATATTTGCATTCATTTTGACGACACACGCGCCACGATTGGTTTCCTGATGTTCGCTCGGAGCAAGACGATCAGGATTACACCTGCTTGAAATGTACTTTGCACAGTTCGTGGGCAAAAACTAAGTTAATTTGAAACAAATAAACAATTAATCAATGAGAACAGAGGTCAGGGTCACGATCGAGACCCAATTTCCAGGAGCATGGAATAGCTGTCATGAGAAGAGTCATAATTGACTGAAGGTTATATAGCACTACTCAAACGAGCACCAATCATTTTGTAGAGACGTAAAGTGCACTAGCAAAGAATGCGTTCAATGAGTTCTTGAATGATATACGGGATGCCATCATCCGATATAATAACGTAATAGGTGTTAGGAGGGATTTAACCTCGTATGACCTGGCATGAATAACGCAGTAGACAGCTGGACAGGTGCGTGATTATATCTAGCTCAAGTATCCTCGAGGTATGCGTCAACATTGTACTGAACCAGAGCGTCATCTGACCTATATTGACCCCCGTAAAATACGTGATCTCATCCCCTTTTGATGGAAATTAGACTTTGTGATGCAGTGTTCAATTATATCAACATTATCGGTATTCTTATTGGTAAGCCTCTTTTGGTGCCTGTTTTATACGTGCATCGGTGTGTCTTTACTTAGCTTGCGTTCGATCATCCTTCCTGTTTAATACTAATATCCATGTGTCATGTACACAATAAAGGCTAACTCAATCGTCCTATACTTATCCTCCACTAAGTGCACCTGGGATATTCGGGCTGCGTGTAACCAATATAAATACGTTATTGTTCTCAAAGCACGTAAAATCATCCTTGCAAATTACCAAATCATTACTTTGAGCGAATTGATCATACACTCAACAAGGTCCATTCAGTGAAATATTCATTAATCGTGCTGGTCAATCAACGTTATTTACGTGAGTAATGACCTTGAGATTGCTGGAATATGTGGTATGATGGACTCGCTTACAAAACCCTTATAAGGTATCACTCATTGCGAACACTGGTCGCAACATCTTTCGTCCTATTTACCGTAGTTATTTTCAATTCTTTTCTTGATGCCTCTTAGACGTACCAAAACCCCCGGAAAATATCACCTTGACCGAAACCAATGGCGATTTCTATTTGAAATGGGACGTTGAATCGAGCACACCAATACTCAACCACCGCATCGATTATTACGATTTGCATTTTTCTCCGTCCTCGGAATGGGCCACTGGGAATTCGCGGGAGGTGAAAATGCGTCGGATTAGAAAATGTAACGCATACAACATCCGTGTGCGCAGCGAAAATCAATGCGGGTGGTCGCAGTATTCGGCCACGTTGAAAGCATCTTTTCCGCCATACTGTAAGTTTGAGATAATTTATAAGTGTAAGCAACGTTCAATGTATTGTGGTGCTCACATCCCCATCCCGTACACACCACTACCGGTTTCTGGCTGTTTGCCGTCATCAGGTGGAGACAGTAAGATCAGGTTCAGTGAGCCTTGAAACAGTGGTAAAGTGGTAAACAAAGTTAAACTTGTATGCCACTGTTATATAGGGTTCTTACAAAGAACCACGATGTTTCAAGGTCATGGAGCTGAACAGTAGGTGGTATCATTTATTTTGACACCGAATTTTATCCAGATAATTCGAATAATTTCTTGCGATTTTTGATAAAATAAACGCCAATGTTTGTTTTTACCTGCATATTGGAACCTGTTAGGAGGGCCAAATTGTTATGATGGATGTATCGTCGATGTTGCAGCTTAGACCGTCGTTGCGTTCTATCAACCCCCAACAGCTAGGAAAACAGAACAAGACCGAAATGGAACGTTGATCAGGAGTCCAAGGTCCAAACGCCCAGTGTGTGCGTTTGACCGTAGAAATGGTTTATATTTATATGACAACAACAGAGTGAACATGGGAAAGTGCCTAGTGGGAACGATGAAAGTTGGTTGTCATGGACGAGTCAGACAATTTGAATTTAATGAAGATGGGGGTTTGTCGCCAAGGTACAACATGGCTCATCCAACAGCAATTTCTCTCCGTTGCGAACTTTGGTCAATCACGTAATCCGGCTTGTTTTATTCGTTAGAAGGATGCCCTTCTAACAGAACCATAGTCCACAAGGTTATCTCGTTTATCCACAGGTTTTGGCGATATATAAACAGATTAATCGGTTCAAATGGTTCGTGAAATATTTTAATATCTAGACCGTCTTTCAACATAGAATTTTGAATGGCATTTGAAAAATAATATTCTTGATGAATCTAAACGATTAACTCGAATGCAATTCTGTTTTAAATATTCAACACAATTTCACTTGCTACTGTTTCAGACAACAAAATTTCCAAGGGTGTGGTAATTGACAGTTTGAGTTGAAGCAGCCGAGTCAGTGGCCAACTAATTTGTATAGAGCAAAATTCACCTTATCCATGATTGCTGGCTCATGCTCTTAGGCTGGAGGAGCTGACGATAATACTTATAACACTTTGGCGTAGTGTGAACTATCCGAAGTAATCGAGTTGCTCAGTGGTTAATGGTGATTGAATCTGGTAAAGTACATTCCCTGGAGCCCTTGATTGACCCTAACACTCGGAATCACATCGAAGCCTGAGGTGGGAACACACTAAACTTCGGTTATTCAATATAACGATTTTGAAATGGATTAAATAACCTCAAAACATCCCGAAGACATTTTGTTTTTTGTATAAACTTGAATTTTTAATTCAGTGGATATTAAACGCGAGGTGTATTAGGAACATAATAGATTGATCATTCCGAGATAGTCCATCCAAATAATGTGTATCCTATTGGGTCAATATTGAGATGGTTCATACACTGATTATCTGGTTACATATGTGCTCAATTGTACTGTGAATATATTGAGGTATGACTGACTTGCAAGCATCTTGTCCACTTGACCGGGAGTCACTCTGTGAGTTGTATGAACGCTATTTTACAGTGTCTTCAAAGACAAATTAAGAATACTTCAAGACTAACTGAAGCTAAGCTCGGTGTCTCCATCTAATGAGGGTAAACACGACACTAGATGCAAAAATGTGAATGTGAGCATTTTTAAGCATATTGAGCGTTTGACCAGCAGCCGCTCTTTGATTCTGTATTTTAACGTCATACTTCTCGGTGAAAACACAATTTAATGGTTTAACTTCAAATACAATTCAGGAACTTTACGTAAGTTATGGTGATTTTTAAATTATTTCTGTTAGCTCCATTTATTTAGACAGATAAAAGGTATATTCTCCATCCGACGTGCATCCTTGTAAGAAACCTCTATGGGCTAAAGCGATTGAGAGAAACTTTAAAATATTCTACTTCCCACGCTGCATTCCGTCTTTTATGAACAACCTTTACTCATTCTGGTTTTAGTTGATTATACGCTCTTGTGGACTGATATTTTTAATTTGGTATTGATGTACTTTGAAGCTGTTAAGTTTTTTGTGACTTGTAAGCACCTTGGGCGTTTCACTGGGAATCACGTTTTGATATTATATTTCTGAACCATGTGTAAACCATGAGTGGCTTAAAATATCAAACAATTTTGTTGAATATAAGACTCCTTTTTAGGGTCACTGAAATTAAACTGCGTATCTATATCTGATGATGTTAAACATGGTAGTTGAATCTAGGTGACGTGGATGTGAGCGACAAAAAGCATTGATCATTTCACGCGTTCTGAGCGTTTGATCTGAAATCATTCGATGCTTCTGTAATTGAACACCATGGATCCTTGTCCTGGTACTATTTAACAGCGACTTCCATGTATAACATTGTTTACTACTTTCTCACTGTTTCAAAGCTCACTGAAACTAATCTTCTCTGTCGCTACATGATGAAGGTCAAACGGCAGAACCGGTTGTGGAGCGTAAGAGCGGGGGACGGGAGCTCCACAATAAATTTGTCATTTTAAAATTCCTAAGCGCTTTACCTGAAATCACTCTGTGATTATGTATTTCAGCATCATGTTTCGTTGTACTTGCACAAATTAATAGTTCAGGGATACCTAGGATTCAAAACTAATACTTTAAAACACCACAGGAATACGGTATTAAAAATGTGAAAAATATAATAATATAACAGGAATAGAGAATATCAAATGTAAGGATCACATCACACAGTGTTGCAGTTGATTCCATCGTAGACACAAGTCCTAATAGGATGAGAATAAATAACGCGTCGTATCCGCCTTGTGGTGGGGGAAGTTACATAGACAGACGTCCGCAAGCTTTCGTGGTACGGAACCTGGCGAATACGCATCACTATTTCTTTGGCTCTGTAATGATTGTATCAAAGAGCAATATCTTTGCACAGCCAGGACCCAGACCTCTACAGCATACTCCTCGTAGGGCGAAGATAGACGTCTTTTCTTGTTAACGTTTACCATCGAGAATCTTCTAAATATTTTACGGAAGATTACCCTAACAATCTGTTGGCCTGTCGTTTATAGATTCTGGCAGTGAACCGGGCTCTTCACGTACGCACTAAGCCATACTCCAAGAATCGTTTTCCAAAGAGATCCATGTCAAGTTTCAGTCCCATCGATATGTCTAAGGAACATTGCTTGCCAAGGTTAGGCATCATACGTTTCCTTATGGTTGAATGTCATATCATCAAGGTTGCCCAATTGGTAACAAGTTATCCAATCCTTTGCAGTTTCTCACGATCACTGCGGAACTAATTAGCGTCCAAATTTTCATATCATTGCGAACAGACGAGTTTTGGATGATATTTCAAATTCATTTTCGATTGTGGTACAAATACGGTGGCTTTTGAGTAATTCCTTAATAGCTCGATTAATTTTTCCAGCACATTAGGTAACCTATCCGATTTTTTTATGTACTTCATCCGAGGTGCATGCATACAAGACCATATATGGACTTGTTCCGTTTGGGAGGAATTTCAAAAATAATTCACTCGCTCACCAGCTTTCCTGTTTGTTCAAGTTAGTATTCTTCAGTCGCTTCGTAACTGAGTCAGCTCTACATACGAAATGCCTTGGTTTCATTCCGCATCGTTGTAACCACTACGCTAATACGCATTTTACGTCGCTTAATTTCAACTCTAATTCCGCTTGAATATTCTCTTTTACCCAGTCTTGTTTACAGTGGCACCTGATGAGATTACGAACTTGAAAAAACAGGAAAACTCCGAACGCGTGGAGATCGCTTGGGACGCGGGTGACGATTCTGAGAATCGAACACAATACGATTTGCTGTTGCTTGGATCCTCGGGCGATTTGAGGAATTTTTGGGCCCCACCCGATGCGACTCACTTGGTCTTGAGCGATTTGAATCCGAACGAGAAATACACGCTGTACATTCGTGCTGAAAACCATTGTGGCTGGTCGGAGGCTGCAAAAATCGTGCTTTGATTTGAACGAATAACAAATATTTTCTACAACATTGGTACAATTGTGATGCTTCGTTTACGTTCTAACAATATCCAGTAGTGATTTCAGCGGACAGTTGTATTTTTGAACGACTTGTTTTCGCATTGAACAGTCTTCATCATAACTATTGATTTGTTGGGTACAGCTTAACGGAATCATTTTTGTGAAGGAAAATACACATATCTTGTTTGATTTCAAATTTCACTCATCAACGTTGGAATGGTATAATAAAACAGTCAATTTTCACTGAAAAACTTTGGATTTCCAAGATTCAGTGTGACCGATACAAGCATCATGACACTCACTCACACAGCCCTCTCCGTGCCGGGTGGCACATGAGGCGAAGACAACTTCACGCCATTGGTTCCGGTCTGTCGCTGCTTCCGTTGCCGTCTGCATCATGAATCCTTGTGTATGTAGTTCGCGTTCCAACGTTCTGCGCCAAGTTTCCTTAGGTCGTCCCCTTTTCGTTTACCTTGCGGACGCCAGTGAATGGCTACCTTCGTATGCGAACTGGGATCCATCCTGCATACATGACCGAGCCACAGATCTGTTGTTTTCGTTTCCGTAGCAATGTAGGTTTTACGGGATAGGGTTGCTAGCCCTAAGCCCAACCCTCCTCCTTTCTCAGACGAGCTTGGGACCGTCCTTGGCATCAAGACAAATATAACATATTCATCTATGCTCAAATCGGGGACAAATTGGTAGGCGTGGTGTTAGTTTGTTACCAGCTTTGCCATTGCAACATATTGGAAAATGTTTGTGACCGATTGGTGAACCATATTTGTGAAAATCAAAGTTTAGAATGAATCGGTTAGAGCAGTTTTTGTCTGACACAGAAGCTTTGTCAGATCAATGGGGTAAGTAGGAACATGAATCGTCTGATCAATTTTAAGCTGGCTACGAACTGCAAAGGCCATGATTGGCCCGGGGCTTGTTAAGATAAACAGGCGGGATTTCGTTCAGTTGATGCTTCCACTGCTGGCCATATAATCCTGAAATTGTTTTGGCTGTGTGCAGGTTGTGACGAACACCCGCTGACCGATTATCCTACTTGCGTAATCCGTGTGCACACTAGGGGTCACGCGTACAAATAGTCTGCACTCACATACTATTCCCAACTTCATAAATTTCACAATTATCAGATTGTGATTACAAGACCAGATACTATGGGACGCAGAAAATCGTATAAATTTTATGTAAGGTAAGTGAAATTGTCGGGACTGTCTTTCATCGTCATCATCATCATCATCAGAGACAGTATTACACCAATAGCAAGTACCAAATGCTTAACTGCCATACAACCATGAAAAAGTAAAACCCTAAAAGATGTGGAAGGGTGGGATTTAAATATATGAGGTGCTTACACCTCGAATGGAACATGCATTCAAACAAGTTTCGTGAACGAGTAGAGCGACATCAGCACGACATATTCTTTGCGGCTTTCACTGCCATGCATCATAACAAGCTTTCCTCGTCACTCTACTTCACAGTATACAAAGTAAAGCAAACACTTCAGGAAGATGCTTAATGCAAGACTGCCATTAAACACGGTTTTGGGACATATCCTGATGCACAAATTCTGATGCAACTGTAACGCGTTTTGTGCTTGATCGTTATTTACATCCCATGCACTTGTTTTTTCAATTACCTCATCTTCAACTTTTAGTTATTGACTTCCATCAGATTCTTGGTTTAGGCGTGCTTCATTGTTGGCCAGATATCGGTGTTAATTATCCGTGGGAGTATCTGCTCAGTGAAACTACCGAAGATCCTTCCGAGCAGTGCTGAGCTTTGGTAGAACTTTTGTATAACACAGAACATTGCCGTGAAAACTTCAAGTTGCTGCTAATCCACACACCCGGGTCTTCCCCTTCCGTAACCCATGAAACTTGCTGAGATCCCATAGAGTTCGAATGATTAACCGACGTTTAACATTGTACATTTATGGATTTTGAATGGTAGGCAGTTTCGTAAGGACCACGTATGAAGTGCTTCAAGATCTTTTTGTAGAATTTCGCAATCTACTATGGTGCGTACGCTAGTCCAGAAGTTGATGTCATCCGCAAATAAAATGATTTTGCTGCGTATTATTTCAGGTATATCGTTGTACAAGATGGATAATTTATCTGCTATATTGTTAAAGCAGCTTTAGCGGGGATTTATAATTCTTAGGCATATTTCATTTAAATGATTGAGACGTCCATGGACCAGCTTTATGCATATGCGGTTTGAGTTTACCAAAATATGTGTATGCATTTTCACTCAGGGATCATATGCTTCTACGGTATTTACGATAATGGGATGGATATAGGTTAAAATCAGATTGCAAAGAATAATAACGTCGTACGAAACGAATCCAATTCTGAGTACACAGAAGTTGTTTTCAGCTGTTTAACGGCAATTTGACACTACTGTGTTTCAAAAGTTGGAATGAATAATGTTGCCTAAATTGTAGTTGTCTTGAATAGCAGTCCGATCAATATAATGTACGTGTTTGAATTCGTTGCGAGCGATAGCGAGCTAATTTTGTAAGATGGAAAGCCATTGCATTTGCTTGCTACCTCTATCTCTCCTCGGTTCCTGAGCCGCCATTGACTTTGCTTTATTCAATGCAATAAGTTTTGCACTAAAATTGTCTTGCAGTCTGTCCTAATCAGTGGTTTTAATGTCCTAACAATGGCTACAAGCATTGCAAAGTCAGCTTATTTACAAAATTCGGAATTTGTAAGTTAAAATAAAGCTAACAATCGTTCAACGTGAATTGCGTTTACAATGTTCCATGGTTGTCACGGCCGGAGCGGTTTTGGGGATAAGCTCCAAATTCTAAAAATGTTCTAATGGCGCGTGTCTCATATAGCTTCTGACAACCACGTCCAGCTCCTTGCCTGCAAGCGTGGACCTGTGTAACCTGGCGAAACTGCTTCTACTGACAGGAGAATGGGCGAAGGCGGATGACTGGCGCCTCAAAACCGGCATGCTTCGGGCAGGTAGAGCTCATAAGTCCATGTAGGGGGTACACCAATGGGAAGGAAACCCATTATCTCAAACCACTACTGCCTTGTGGCTACATCCAATCAAGAAAAAAGGCTTCAGGAGTTAACCTGGAGGAAAAATCCGGAGTAAATATCCATTCATGAAAATGAAATAACACCTAATAATGTAATTTCACGTATAGTCTATTGGAATACATACCGCGAGTTAATACCCGGGTGTAGTCAAATCATTCTGCAACAAATACGTGTCAAAATTTCGAATGAAAGTTTCTACCATAAAATTTTCTGAGTTTCTGAGTTCTGAGTACGCTGGAATCGGTAACAACAGTTTCGGGGAGTGCATTCCAACGGAAACAGACAATAAATAATAAAAATATTGGTGACTGCAAATTCTATGCTGAGGAGATTTTAAGGTTGCTGAGTGGCCGCGTGTATGTCATGGCTAGTTTCTGGAAACCACTTAGAATTTGGTTGCAGTATATCATATAGAAGGGAATTTTCTGAAAATCCGTCACAGATTATCCAGAAGACTGGAAGAACATTTGTAAATCACATCACAATGCACGCTGTTCTTAATGCTGCCACATTCCTGGTTTCCCTTTACCAGCCAAAAGTGATATGTGTATTGTAATGAATTACCGATTTGAAGCAACTCGTCTTTTTGAAAATTAAATGGTAGCTTATTCCCACCAACCATCCATGAAGAATATCCAAATCACTTTGTTACATGCCAATTAGTATACAGGTCAGCTCGACCCGAAGAACTTTTACCGCGTATTAACATGAATATAAGTGTTTGATTCGTTGAGTGATTAATACTTATTCGCTGACTCAAAAGGGTTGTAGAATAATTCCGATCATGTGTACGTTTTGGGAATGCTATTGTTATTCCCAGGAATGCCAATAAATAATAAAATACTGATGGATGATGGCTTTATTGGTGAAAACAATATGAATCTAGACAAGTTGCGCCTGTATTCAACTGTTTGATAAGGTTGGTACGACCAACCTGTTCAAACACAGGAGCTCACGCAGTCATGTAGACAGGGTTTGAACCCATGACCATGAATAAAAAAGCTCATTTGCATGCATTTCCATCACACACCTCATGGTTCATGGTCATGGATTCAAACTCAGTCTACATGAGTGGGGGCTCATGTGATTGAACAGGTTGGTCGTACCAACCTTATACAACAGTGGCGTATAAGCGCAAATTGTTTACCATTCTTCCGCTGTTTCAAGCGCATGCGGATCCTGATCCTACTGTCCCTACCTGATGAGTGAAAACAGCAAATAGTGTAATGGAAATACATGCAAAATGAGCTTTCTTGAATATGAATCTAGCTTCAGCGCTAATTCTTGGATGTGTAGGCGTGATTACTTAGTGCGCGGTCAACTCATTTGATATCGCCATTAATAATCGAGCCTAAAATTCGACATTTTTAATGATACAAATAATCTAAAGCTAAAATAAAAGCATATTGTGGAGAGAGAAGCCAATGCATTTTGTCAAAACGTTTAACATTTTTAGCCGAATCACAAGCCGAATTGATTTTAATCACACCTTTGTATCTTAAGAACTATTTGCACTTACACTGCATCTCGCTTACATCTTTTATCTGATTATTTTCATAGTTCCTGTGTTTCATCCAAACATAGCTCATCGGAAAATGTCCTGTCAGCAAGCTAACATCTGGCCATTTATCGCAACTTTTCAGGCCACTTGGTTCACTTGTTGCCTTTGCCGCTCTAGAGTTGTTCGTCTGACTTTGATGAGCTGATGATATGCACCATCGTTGTACGTCCATCATGCCATGCGGTCGCATTATTTTTTAGATCCTGAGCCGATAGGAAATCCATCATACACGAGCAGGCCAACATTTGCCCAGATAACCGTGCAGATGGTGACTAAAACGGGTAAATGTTCGCAGGGATCAATGACTCCCCAACTTAACGGAAACGAGAAGGGATTCAGCAAAACAAGTTCTAAAAAGACCGACCGAAATTATAAACCTAAGTGTTATATGTACCAACGTGACCGAGTCATGCGAAACGCTATTCGAAGCTAAGAAAATAATTGACTTAGTTGAGTGATATAAACTCTGTAGTCAGTTGAGACTGGCCGCAGTTACTCCCTCATTAATAGTTCGGCTATATCTCGAGAATATATGTCGACAGGCCAACAGATTGTTGGTTATATTTTTAAGAATATTTTGAAGATTCTAGCTGGTAACGTTACCAAGGTTAACAAACGTCTACCTTCGCCCTACGATGGAGTATGCGGTAGAGGTCTGGGTTCCTTGGCTGCGAAAAGTTATTGCTCTCTTTCATACAATCTACCACAGAGCAACAAAGTTAGTGAGGGGTCTTCGCAATGTTCAGTACACCGAAAGATTGCAACGCCTGGGTCTATGTGAATTTACCCAAAGGATGATACGATACGATATTATTCTGCGTTCAGCTTCCAAGAGCTCTATTTGCTCCTACCGGCTTGCAGACGACGCTTTACACAATGCTTCCAATGTCAAGAAAAAGTTCTTCCCAACTCGCCAGGTCAATGCCAAGAGCTTTCATATCTCTTTTGCAAACGTTTTTGTACCGCAAGTGCGGTCTGCCCAATGGTCGACTTCCTAATTGCAGCTCACCATAGAGTAGATCTGTCAGAATACGACCATTTTCCATTATGTAGACATGACCAAGACACCGCAGGTGGCGCTGCCGCAATAGGGTGAACATGCTCTGTTGACCAGCTTTTGAAAGCACTTCAGCATTAGTCACTCTGTCCATCCACGATATGTTCAAGATACGACGGATGCTTGGTAGATGGAAAGCATTCAGCTTCCGTTCGTGTCTTGCGTGGGTGGTCCAGGTTTCCCTGCCATAAAGTAAAGCATTTAGTACGCACATCTTTGTCTTTACAGTTAACTTGCGGTTACCCCAAACACGAGAGTTCAATCGGGACAAAATGACAGCTGCTCTGACAATCCGCTTATCAATCTAGTGAGAGCTTATCCGCAATTTGAATTATTGACAATTAAAAACCGCTTGTTTAATAGCGTGACTCGATATTTGCGCTTGTTATACTTTTAATATCGTAGACATGTCCATAGAAAATTGATGACTGGAGTTTACCTTCGAAAAGATTTATCATTGTGATAATCATAAAATGAGCATTCGGATTGAAGAATGTTTCAAGCCAAGTCCAGCTGGGTAAAATTGATTCTTTCAACCCTATTAAGTTTACAATTACATCAAATATTCGACAAATGAAACAAAATCATTTATGCCTTGTACATCAAATTTTACCTGTGGTATAATAAAGACGAAGCATTTGTTCTAAAGTTAGAATTACCTAAATCTTCAGAAAATGCTCCCACGTTCAATTTTGAATTTAGACCCATGCAAGGATTCAAGATTTATGGTTGAGAAAGTTTCAGTCTTTAGAATTATCAAAACACATGATCTGAACTCAGAAGAAACTTTACCATCCCAAACGTAAAAGCAATTTAAAATGCTTTATTGATGAAACTGTCTCATGTTCGGCGTCATTAAATCATTTACCGTGCAGGAATTGTGGAAACTTTTCAATGTGAACATTTTATTTGCAATCATTCATAACCAAGTTATTCAAGGTATTTAATAGTCTAAAACGCATTAAGCATAATATCAACTATTAGATGGTTAAATTTAAAATGAGAGTCAAGCAAACCAAGCCGAGAAATCAGATTACACGGAGTATAAAACCAGGAAACGAATGATTGGATAAAATCTCGTTCAATTTTAGTTTTAAATTGATAAAAGTTTGTTGAGTGAATCACCGTCGGAGTTACACTGTTACGATAAAAACAGGCACGAACAGAATGAAAAATATCTTCTATGGATTAGGTGGGAACAAGGCACTGCCAATCCTAAACTTCCGCATGTTGCTTCGCGTGAAAAGTCCTTTCAAGTAATGCTTTGGCTTATGAAATATTTTAGAAAGTAGGATAAGACCTCCTCCGATTCATGGATAGGTGGAATCGAGCAAAATCAAGTCAGCTAACCTCACTTCTTAAGGCTTGTTTTGCATGCCGAGAACTTTATTTCATGAGGCAATGATAAATTTCATGCATAGTTTTTATATGTTTTTGGATTCACGGAGACCAGGACGGCACAGCATTTTTATGACCTACCATAGATACAAAAACTCGACCTTACAAATGCCTCACCTTTTTATATTTCTTGGCTTTATACGAAGATTCTATGGCTTTGTACAGCTATAAGCATTTCATACAGAATAATCATGAACTTTTGATCCGTGGGAATGCCTTGGTAGAAAATGTTTCCAAATACTCGTTTGATTAAATGGAAGGCACGCGATGATTTTGTAACGGTAGTGTTTGTTTGAATTGATTTTTTTAAGAGGCAGTATATCCAGACACCCAACTCTTCTTCGCAGAAATTTTAAAAGTCCTGTGGGTCTATCTTGTATGGCAAATTGATTAACTTTCCTATATTCACGACCAAATGTGAAGAGCATTAAGATCTTTTGCTAATATCGAAGAGTTTTGGGGGCTACAAATGCACTGTATGTCGTCTGCGAATAATGATATTTTACATCGAACGCATTTCTTATATCTCCTTGCAGTTTACAAGGAAGTGGATAGAAACAAACCTTGAATTTCAAGGAATGCCGCTGACGGCTTTGATAGCTTTTGACAACACGAAATCTACACGTACCTGATTAGTGCGATCAGTTCGGCAGTCACTCAATCAATTCAAAAACTTTCCCGTGATACCATAAACTTCATGCTTCTGTAGTAGTATGTTGATTGATACAATCGAGCGCTTTAGCTATATCAAGGTAAAAGTAATGAATCGCCTGCCTTTCGTTCACCGCTTGGGTACAAGTTTAGCAGTAGAATCGAAATTTAAAAATGATTCCGTTTAAATCCGTGCTATTTTATAGAAAGTAACTTTTTGTTTTCAAAGTTTTTCATTACTTTATCAGCAAAGAAGCGCTCAAGTAATTTGGACATATCAAGTTACTGGGCTGTTACTTAGGAATTTCGGAGCGATTTCTCCTATTAAAATCGGACTAATTATTCCACATTTCCAATCGGTAGGAATCATACCAATAACCAATGTTTCATTCGACAAGTAGTTTGTATAGCAAGTGTGCTTATTGTATTAAAATGCTCCAGTAGACTTTTTGTCGTTATACGAAATAATGGGTGGCGTGACATTTATTTTACTCGGGCCAAAAGAGGTCATAGCCCAGGTGAGTTGTCGATTAACGACAAGTGACGTGGAGCTATTGCGCATTTATATTCGGAAAAAATTAAAATTAAAATATCTCAAAGGTACAAACTCAAAACAATCAAATTTATATGTTGATCTACCACATTAAAACAGATGAGCATATTAGGATTTGATGAAGAAATTCAAGTTTTATGTTGTAATCAAATAGCTATCCAACGGTGAAAAATATGTGTAAAATTTCCAAATCATTCGCATCCTGACGTTTGATCTGTTGATGCTAAAACAGAATTTTCTCAAATTAGTTTCCGAAATCACTTTCAGTGATTTTAGTAAACATGTGCCATCAATTGGTCATGAAAACAACTTTTGTTTGCATATTGTTTAATTCGTTGATGAAAATTACTGATGCTAAAGAGAGTTCCAGGTAATTCATGCACCGACTGATTAATTGTAAAGACGTCATTCCAGGCGGTAGTGTTCAATGTAAACATCTGATTAAATACTCGGGCACCGGAAAGTAATGTGGCGCTGCATGCCTGATTCTTTCCGACATTAGTAGATTGCCTCGAATGTGCCTGCGATCCAGCATCCTCACTCAAAATAGAGTTATTCGCTGTTCAAATGCTTGGTAATCGTATCCCTTGACTATATTATTTACATTATAATAGATCCTATTGAGTAGCGCTATGTCCTTGTAAAGCCTTGGTGCCGAAACTTATTCTGCATATTGCATGAATTAATGGATTTATCTATGTATATATTAGGCTGATTGAATATTGAAACCATGAAAGTGCATGGGCACATTACTTTGTAAATCAGGAAACGTTCGAAAATACGCCTTACTTATCCAAATTTAATTCAATGTGTTTAGTGGTCTAAATAGCATAAGCCTAAGCGATATTTGGAGAATATGCTGTTTATATTTTTGACTACTTATCCGTGCCAAGCCCATCGAACTATTCACAAAGTTGATCACGACGGTTCAAAATGGAAGCACTTGACTCGAGTTTCGCTTTTATTTGAGCTCATCAGCAGTGCATATCCTCCGTTTCGCTAAAATTCGCTAAAATAAGTGCATACGTTTATCAAATATTTGACATGCTTTTCCAAAGAAAATCCCAGTTTAATCCATTGTAATCATTGCAATTCAAATTTTATAGTTTTGGAATTACCAGCTGTGGATTCGGTCCTTCATTGCTGAGTCTTTCTTAAATTGCCCCTTTAGGATTTGGCTATACTTTGGGATACTCATAAGGATTACATACTAATTGTTCACAACTAGCGTACGGTTTAAATCTAAATATCCAAAGCAACACGCTTTGCCATCATACAGATAAATAAAAATTTGTATACAAGTGATCTTCTAAATTTCGAGAAAAAGAAACGCAAATGGCATTAAAAAGGCTCATTTGCGTGCATCTCCAACAACACACACGATGACCGGTTTCGTGCTGTTTGCACTCATTAGTTAGGGACAGTAGGATCAGGTTCCGAATGCGCTCGTAACAGTAGAAGAATGGTAAACAAGTTGCGCTTGTATGCCACTGTTCGCTAAGTTTGGTACGACCAACCTGTTCAATCATATGAGCCCAGACTCATGGAGGCAGGTCTTGAACACATGACCATGAACCATGGGGGTGTTTGATGGAAATGCATGCAAATGAGCTTTTTTGGTTATTGTCATGGGTTCAAAACCAGTCTACATGGTATACAAGCGTAACATGTTTGCAAATGGTATTAATTTTACATGACACCATTATTATGAACAAATCTCGCACAATTTTGGCGTTATTTTTAAAAACAATTCATCAACTTTACAACTAATTGCTTCATATTTTCAGAAACACTTTGAATTATACAGAAGTAGTTCTGTCTATTATTTTTAAAGTTTCATGTAATAGATTTGCCAAATTTTATACGATCATCTGAAAATTAAAATACGTATTTTCACTAAAATCTTACCATTATTTTCTTGTAAAAGCAGCTTATTGCTAATTATTAATTAGAAGGATGTGTCTGTCACGGAAACTAGGCTTACAATACCCTTTGGCAACTGCAAACAACCGAAATCTGGTTTTGGAGTGTAAACGCCGAGGTCGTCACCAACTTTATACATCCGTAGTGTCGGTAGCGTCTTGTGTGCATGACCAAGAATTACTTTGTGATTCAGGATTTGTAAACAGTACTTCACCGGACGAAACATATCTAACCATCGCTTCAATGTCTGACTAAGTTTAGCACGAGTCAACTGTCTTACGGTCTCGACTTGTTGAAGTCAAACAGCCAGCAATCGGATGTAGTGTGTAGGTGTGGGGGATGTTAGCTACACTACACACATGTCTGTATTCGTTCGTACTCTGAATTTGTCACGAGCTGTCGATGCATTCAACATGATCACATTCATCCAATAAGATTGGAAGGCTCATATCTTGGTATAAAAACACAACGAGTTATACGAAAATGGGATTATGACAATGATAACCATAATCTTGATTTCAAACTTGCTCTTAGGAACAATCGAAGCAGCCGTGCTTTCAAAAAGTGAGAAGCCTAATTCGAAGTTTGATTTGAACGCAATCGATACATTAACCGAAACATATCCACTTTCTTTACTTTCAGGTAATTTACCAAGACCTGTAATCACTAAAGTTGATGTTGCCAAAACGGGTGTCTTTTTACATTGGGAAAAAGTTCCTTTCCCGGGACAAATTACACGCTACTTAGCAACATACAGTGATGGTCATCGTGAATATACAGAGGAACGCGTATCGGAATCCCAGATGATGCCCCTACGATTCGTCCGAGGCTGTACGTCGTACAAGGTCAAATTAATGTACGAAACCAAGCTGGGCAATTCCTCATACTCAGACCTATACTCGTTTGATGGACCAAAATTAGGTGAGTGCCATTGGTGAAATATTTCAGAATATATCACGACAATCTTTGCACTATGCTTTCTAAAAGTATCAAAAAGTGAAAACCTATTATTCTCACTGATCAAAATTTTAAACAAAATCTTGATGTACGTAATGAAGATGCTAAAATAATTTCATTGTTTTGGATTGACTGTAGCGCATCAGTTATGACGCGCTCGATACTGATATTTCATTTGTATCGTCACGAGCAACACACTTCATTATTTATTATTTTATTTAACCGCAGTAATGTCCACAGCTTGTACTAAATTATTTCGTGGAAGCTTTTTAAACTGTTATTATCAGCGGAGGTTAGCTTCCGCCGATCGATGAAGATCTTAGATATAAAACATCATCCGAAATGACTGTAAAGCTGTCCGATTCAGGAAGTTATAATCTCACGTACAAAGTTCAAAGCTCCAAACAATCTCGTTCGGACGCTTGAACTGATCTCCGTTCAGCAATTGAAAGCAGCACCAGCTTTACATTTGCTTAGAGATAACCCTTTACACCATGCCTCTAAAGATAACACAACTCAAGTGCACATTCATATCAGCTTGTAGATTCGATGTCGGAGATTTCCTATCTCTCTTTTTCCTAGTGACACTTCTGTGGCCTATCTAAATATAGACTCCCTAACTTTAATATTATAAATCTTTCGGAATCATCCCGTTTACCATTCTATAGAAATGACGCATCCAGAGTTGGTAGCGTGGTCGCAGTAAAGTGGACGTTCTTTAATATGCAGCTTTATAGATCAATAAAGCAACATGGAATTTTCTGAACAAATATTCTCCTTAGCTATGGAACCCACAGCAGAAGAGTTCACAACACATAAAATATGACTTCTCTTAAGGTCTGTCTGGATTTTATGCAGCTGTTGGCATTTGACGTCGTTTCACCTACAGTATAGATGCCTTGGGTTAAAATTTAGTCGGTCACTAACCTTTTTATTTGAATTTCTCATATAATTTTGACGTTACAACATGAGAAACGAAATATGAAACGAATATGAGAAACGAATATGAAATCGTTCACATCGTGTACGAGTTTTACGCTACAAGTGCAAATACCATTTCTGCGAACGTCAAAACAGAGTAGGTCATTAACGAGCAACAAGTACACTTTGAGATTTCACAGATATAATTATATTTTAGACGAAGAAGAGCATTATCACAACCAAAGCCAATATTTTCCATTGGCAAGGTTTACTGAAAGAGAAATTATTTGCTAGAAAAATGATTTCATATATTTCAATGAAATTTCGAATTAACTTGATGCCCCAAAATGGATAACCGTCTATCGAAGCGATTATATGTAAATAAATAATATTCAGTCAGTTGGAAACATTGACCAAATAAAATAATGTAAAATTTACCAAAATTAGTTAATGATTTCATCTTGAATCAATAATCCGCTTGATTGATTTACGCGCCACGGATATTTATTTTAATACTTAAAAATTTCTTAAATTAAGTCAAAATCAACATATCATGCATAACCAATCTGGTTTCAAGACTCACAGAACCTAATCTTACTGTCTCCATCTGATGACGGCAAACAGCCAGAAACCGGTAGTGGTGGGTTAGGGATGGGAATGTGAGCACCACAATACACTATCTGGTTTCTATTTGTTTCAGACCGTCCACCCGTGCCGAAATTCTCGGTTGATTCGAAAACCCGAACGGTGTCCTGGGAACCCATTGACCCGGATTACCGGGTCTACTCGTTAACCATAATCGGGCGGCGGCCGGGTGAACAATCAATAACTCAAATCGTACCAGTAAACGTGAATCAAGTCAAACTGCAAGGATTCCTTCTTGATCGTCCGTACAATTTGAGCATGTCCGCACAAAATGATTGTGGCTCTTCAGAAGAATCTGACCCCATACAACTTGATCCTATTCCTGGCAAGTTTGCACAAATTTCATCTTGTAAAATTACTAATTCACAATATATATTTACAATACATATAATTTTATACAAAGGATTTTATATGAAGACAGTGAATATTCTTAATTTCGGATTATATATAACTTATATCACTGCTGTACTGCTCTTCGAATTCTGAAGCTCGCTGAAATATGTATCATTCTCGTTAGAAATGATCATATACTTTGCTCATATTGTTTAAATAGATGTTATATCGGCCGCCACATATGATCACCTAATGTCAAACACTATGTGCTAGAACGTCAATACAAACCGAGTTACTTCAGTGCTCAGCTCTTGGCTGCTAAACGCAGATCACGCAGCCGGCGTGCAACTGATACAATACAACCGAGTTCTGACTATCATTGCCAGCGCTGTGGGAGAGATTGTTCCTCCCGAATCGCAATGTTTAGCCATTTAAAAAGCTGTAGAACAAGAAAATCCATGCGATTGTGATGTAATCCATGGTCGACATAGACCGAAGGAGTCCAACAACAACAACAACTTCGGTGCTCACAAACCCTCTCTAACTGCACAGCACAACCCATTCCTAACAGTTAGTCGCCTTCTGGTCACGGATTTAATTGGTGAACTCTCACCAACTACATAGATCGGTCATCCAAATTTTGGCTGGTCAAAGCTGATTAACAGTGTCAACTAAGTATAAATTTGCTTACTAATTTTCCACTTGTTCGAGACTTACAGAATTTCATCTTACTGTCGCCACCGGATGACGGCAAACACCGGTTGTGGTGTGTAAGTGCAAGGGACGTGAGCACTTTTAAAACCGCTGATTTGATTTGATCGGTTTACTCGTATCAACTGTATAGATCGGTCAACCAAACTTTGGCTCGCCAATCTGATTAACAGTGGAATCCAAGCATTACTTTGTTGACTACCTTTCCTCTGTTTCCTAACCTAATATTACAGTCTTCATTAGTGACGTGGATTTCCTATAAGTGAATATTCCATAATCCGCTTCAAAATTTACAGGAAGTGTAACATATTTTGTCCATGCTTGGCTAAACTACTATTCTTTTAAAATTAAGGGTTCAAACCGTTAAGCAATGATCGTTATCATAGATTGGTAAATTTCGGATGAGATTATCATTCATTTCTCAAGATTCCTTGAGCACGTCAAATCTGTGGGCTTTTGAATATAAAGTTGATCTTGATTAACTTTAAATGACGCGGCAGAAAGAAGCGGATAAACTAAATAAAATTTTACCTCAAATACTTTAAGACAATGTTGTGTTGTGTTGTTTATAAAACTTGGAATTTTTATGTTTCCTGTTACGCAGTCACCGTTGTAACCTACGTCCACTTGGTTCGAGAATGCATGTAAAAATTTATTTCGCTATGCTAGGCAATGTGTTGTTTCACAATTATAATTAGTACTAAAGTTATGTGTTGCTCGCATCCCCCGAAATTACACTCCACTACCGGTTGCTGGCAGATTGCCGTCATCAGGTGGAGACGGTAAGATTAGGTTCAGTGAGCCTTGAAACAGTGGATAAATGGTAAACAAATGTATACTTGAATGCCACTGTTGCATAGGGTTCGTACAACGAACCACGATGTTGAAACACAGAATCACATAGTGAATCGTGGTCAAACACTGAAGGCGCTTATGGATGACCAAAGTTAGGTGTTGCTCACATCCCCCAAAATTGCACTCCACTACCGCTTTCTGGCTGTTTGCGGTCATCAGGTGGAGACGGTAAGATTAGGTTCAGTGAGCCTTGAAACAGTGGATAAATGGTAAACAAATGTATACTTGAATGCCACTGCATAGAGACGGTAAGATTAGGTTCAGTGAGCCTTGAAACATCAGGTGGAGACGGTAAGATTAGGTTCAGTGAGCCTTGAAACAGTGGATAAATGGTAAACAAATGTATACTTGAATGCCACTGTTGCATAGGGTTCGTACAACGAACCACGATGTTGAAACACAGAATCACATAGTGAATCGTGGTCAAACACTGAAGGCGCTTATGGATGACCAAAGTTAGGTGTTGCTCACATCCCCCAAAATTGCACTCCACTACCGCTTTCTGGCTGTTTGCGGTCATCAGGTGGAGACGGTAAGATTAGGTTCAGTGAGCCTTGAAACAGTGGATAAATGGTAAACAAATGTATACTTGAATGCCACTGTTGCATAGGGTTCGTACAACGAACCACGATGTTGAAACACAGAATCACATAGTGAATCGTGGTCAAACACTGAAGGCGCTTATGGATGACCAAAGTTAGGTGTTGCTCACATCCCCCAAAATTGCACTCCACTACCGCTTTCTGGCTGTTTGCGGTCATCAGGTGGAGACGGTAAGATTAGGTTCATTGAGCCTTGAAACAGTGGATAAATGGTAAACAATGTTATACTTGAATGCCACTGTTTCATAGGGTGCTTGACCACGAATCCCTATATGATTCTGTGTTTGAACATCGTGGTTCGTTGTGCGAACCTTATGCAACAATGGTATTCAAGTATAACCTTATAATTAGCACTGTAAATCATGCATAAACGATCCGCACAAAATGGATTTGACACAGCCGATGAATCTGATGTGAACTGTTGGAATCAAAGCAATAACATTTCACTACTGGCTGTTCGCATTCGACAAAGGGCAGCCACAATGCTACTTTAGATGAAGCTTATCACAGTGGTAGATTCTTAACCAATTTCGAAGTCTATATGCATCAATAAATTACAGCAGTGTATGCTACTAAGTTAAATCGAACTGGATGGTTGGTCCGTTTCGAGGCAACCAAAGCCATTTGTAGAATTGATCAATAATTCGGATGATCAGTATATCAAATATCATTGAAATAGATCGCGTTATGTCCACAAATGTAGCGAAAATGTGAGTAGACGAGTGTATATGTAATGTGTGTGAGCAGTTACACATCGGATCTTGTATATCTGATATTTTGTTTTGTTTTTAAGTTTCAAAAATATGTTTCAATAAGGCTCACTGAACCTGATGTTACTGTCTCCACCTGATGACGGCAAACAGCCAGAAACCGTTCGTTATTCGGTCGTCAGCCACTTGAATGGGGGCTATTGAGAGCATATTCCGTATCCATTGTACACCTTGGTATGGTAAGTAATTAAGTTCAAGTACATTTTTTATAAACGTGCAAGTGCATCATGAAGCGAACCAACAAACTTTTGTTAGTATGTACAACTAACTATATCAACAGTGGCTTCATACTCAACCCTAGTATGTTACTTTATCGCAGACTGAAGTATCACTGGAAGCAATCTTGCTGTCATCACCTGATGGTCACAGCTTATCGATAACCTTTAGCACAAGTGTGGGGATGTGAACAAAACAACGCATTGTTATTTGATGAAAGTTTTAGCGTTTAACCAGGTTTCGTTATTACATTGTGAATTTTGAATGCTGTGGTTCATTTACAAACCTTGTATTTTCGAAATCTACGCTCTTTTTCACATCTGACCTTGTACGTAATTCCCTCTCTCGTCTTTCACCAACTTCAGAACTCTTACCACCAGCCGTTGAAGTACTCCAAACTTCCGAGCGAACGATACGCCTGTTGGTTACCCCACAGGGGGACAATAGTTGGGTGAATGGATTTTTCATAAACTACTCCACTCCCGACGGATACGAACAGAAGTGGCATTTCGGAAACACGGGAGCTGAAATAGTGCTCGACAAGGGCTTGGAAGTTTGTTTCAATCACACAATTCGTGTTTACGCAATCAACCCAACCGGAGAATCAGCTCCCACCACAGTCACCGCCATGCTACCATCCCGTGGTATGTATATCACAATTGAATCAGTTCAAATGTATCGCTTCATGAACTTGTTCTATTTTTAAGGTTTTGAAAATGTTATATTCGCTTTCTAAATTATGTTTTCGTGGATTGTGATAATAATCTAACTCACTAATAACATAGCGGGGGGTATTCAAATGGCCGATCTTGTGTTGATCGCCAATACAAATAACTATTTTTAACCCATATAAATGACACAGACGATGAGACAATGAGACGCATTTTTCTATTCACTTTACGAGAAGGTTGCAGAACGAGTCAATCTGCTCGATGGCTCCAAAATAACGATGGAGATGATACAACTGGAGAGCTTTTCTCCCAGATGGTTTCACGTTTTAAAATGAATATTTCGATCTCAAGAACCAACTTCATGTTAATCGCTCAGAATAACTAATCAAACGTTCTTGAAATGACTAAACTACGAAGAACGATAAATACGTCCCTATGAACGTTTTCTATACCCCATGTAAGAGATGCGTTTTAAATAATAAGTGAAATCCTGAATAACGCATGTATATAATTATATTAGAACATAGCGCTTCGCTTCTTATTATTGCATCCCGGGAATAAGACACTTTCAGCCTGCGCGAAAAATTGTTGGAAGTTTTTGTCAGGCAATCATATAAATATATCAGTACTGGAATAAAAGAATACAAAATCGCATCTAGAGGCAGCCACGCCACTCCAGCAGAAATCAATCTCTGATCAGTTATACGCCTTCTGTGCACGTGATACTGTAGATCTTAATAACGTAGAGTGATGAGGCGGGGGTAAAACGTTATTTGAACTGACTTCATACTGAACCAGTTGAAATAACAAAGACTGGTAGCACAGTGGCGTCCGGTTTTGCATGAAGCCTAGTGTGCACAAAGATTATGTAAGGAATTAAATTGATCAACGGCATTGATCCACCTGCGCAAACCAAAACAATTAAGGGATTACACAGGAGAGTGCATCAATCTATCCTGATATCTTCTGTCCATTGAACAAGTGAGGCTCTTATCTGTGCAGTTCATAGTCAGCTTAGAATTAGTAGGATAAATGCAAATTAAACATGTGACCTGTTCGTACTGAGACGCATAATTTGGCGTAGCCTCCGTATCAGAAGCGACACATTACCAACAAACTACTCTAATCGAGTCATCCTTTTAGCGTGTTACAATGTGTTTTACACATAAATGTTCAGACCGAGTATTGGCACAAAAATCAAGGTAATTCAAGGTTTTTAACGGTCTAAAATGCAACAAGCTTAACAATAACCATAGGATGGTAAAAATTGAAATGCAAGTGTATCCAAACGCATGGTGTGTTTTTGCAATCTTTTCTCACTACTAGCTTTCAGTTTGAAAAGAATTTATTCGATATTGTACCTGAATGATTACCTGAATGATTGCCATTCAAATTGAAATTTCCTTATTTTGCACTGTGAGAGAAACATGTGCAAACTTTCTTTCACACATTTGATGCCCTGTAACATAAATTGCAATTTTCTTGAAAAAGGATTAATCACAACAGGATCCAACTCCAAATGAGCTGCTATCCTTTGAAAGAAAAAATTAAAGGTTGCGTCCACTTAACTAGACTGCGAACAGACTGAACTGCTTAAAGATAGTTAACGTCTAGTTATCTCATATTGCCAAGCAACCAAACTTTTGTTTATTTCGATAGATTCGTCAGTTCCCTTTGACCTTGAAAAAGATTTGTCATGAATTTTTGCTTCAATACATTTTCCTTAGACATTCCCAGTCCACCTGAAATCAACGGAATAGAGCCAAGTGAACAAGACGGTTACATCCTGCATTGGTCGGTGTTCTCGGAAAGACCAGTAGTTGCGCACAAAGTGCAGTATGGCTTTGATGAAAACGTATTGAACGTCACCTGGGTAGATGCCGATGCAAGGAGTGTTGTATTGAAGCAACTATCAAAGTGCAAGGAGTACCACGTTCGGGTTTGGACTGAGAATCAATGTGGTTGGTCACTCCCATCAAGTTTCACGAGATTCAAAACATCACCTTCAGGTATGTTAGCGTCGAAGAGAGAAGAGGAATTTAGAGTGAATTTACGTTACATTATGATTTTATATTCCATCAGGCTCTCCGTGACTGCACATTTATAATTTTTAAGTCCTAAACTCACGCATAGCATTCATGGCGTGATGCAATACCTGGTTCATCATCATCAAAGACAGCATTACACCGGTAGCACGTACCGAATGCTTGACTGCCACACAACCATGAAAAAGTAAGATCCTAAAAGATGGGGAAGGGTGGGACTTAAATAGCTACGGATTCTATAGAAGAGTAAGCACAAACAAACTGGTAAGAGGTGCCTACACCTCGAGTGAAACATGCATTCAAACAAGTTTCGTGTACCAGTACCAAGTTATACATTATAGACCAGCTTTAGAAAAAATACTCAAGCACTCGTTATTGTGTCCGCCATACAAATCATGCTCAAGATGCGACCGAAGTAGTGTAAATGGAGTGCATTCGATATTTTTGTGTCTTGGCCGTTTTATATTGATAGAGAAAGTGTGGAACGGTCATTCAAATATCGCTTTGATAGCTTAGTCACCGTTTTAAGCCTTGCTAAAGTCAATCGTTCCGACTTTCGCTGTTCAAAACAAATAGTACGAAAGTGTTAGAGAACAGTGTAAGCATGGGATTCTGATATCTGTAAAACATTTTTTGCTAAAAATATAGGATTAACCAGCCTTGGTATAAAACAATGTCTCCTGGTTTACAAGTAGCACGAGATATGATTTGCTTCAACTGAAACTAAAACATATTTTAGGCTCAAAACCAATTTAATTTTTTGAAAACCAAAGCAACAAGTGTTTTTGACACTAATCAAATAAATCACTCTCAAATTTGTGATCATTTATCTTTCGATGAATCCAGTTGATCGAAAATTTACGATAGTTAAAATCGATACTTGTTAGGTCGTTTCATAAGTTTCCACTGCTTTAGGACTCACCCACTCTTTCCGTCATAGAGGCAGTCATATTCACATAAACACACCATTTCTCGTCTTCAGTATAAGAAACGTTTCATGTGGCCTTTAGTTCATTGCTGTCAAGCAATCAAAAGCGGCAAATTCTTCTGCTTTTCGGTGAGTTCGTGCTGGATCCAAGCTTCAAGCTTTTGAGTGAAACACATCTAATGGAGATGATGTGAAATTGTCGGAAAATCAGCATCTATCATTTCGTCCAATTCTTCGCAAGTCTGTCGTCCATCATTCTTCAAAGGACGTGTCAAAATTGCGATTTTTTGTAGACTTGACGTTCCATTTGACGATTATAAAAGAAGACATAAAATAATATAGGCCAACACGATTGATATTGTAGAACATTGCGCGGGTTTCAAATCGCCAAATATCAAAATGTCTTTGTAGAATAACTATTTCATATAACGGCGAAAACCTATGCATTAGCTCATTAAATTCATCACAACCCATCATTTTTCGTTGCTCGGATAATATGAACGACTGAATTAGATTGTTTGCATACCTTCAAAAAAGCTACAACAAAACCAAGTTGTTGCTTTTAAACCATGGGCATTCATTACGCTTCTTTTTACTGCGATGCGCAACGGTAATTGGCATTATTTCAGTAGTGAGATAGTGAGTAGTGCACGGTTGGTCTTAGATCTTCTGTACAATCATGTCTGGAATGACCTTGGCAGGCCTAGTACTCCCGACTCTAAGAATATGCAACTCAATTCTAATTCCAACCGATATTTCAATGAGACTACAAACATTTTACGATTCCAGCATCTCCCTTGCAACCCTCAAACATTACGGGGAATGGATCTGCGGAACACTTGCAACTACACTGGACAAAACCTTCTACGGAAGAAGACATTGAAGAATACGAAATGCTGCATTTTCCAACGGGACAAGCGGGCCAAAGTTATTGGATGCCGGGCGATTCGTCGTCTTTCGACCTGTACGATTTGCGACCCAGTTCTACTCATACGCTACGTTTGTATGCGCGAAATGTCTGTGGTTGGTCCAAAGCGACTGGCTGGAAATGGTCGTTTGGACAAAACGGGGAATTAATTTAAATTGATCAACTTTTGGAACCAGGACAAATCCCTAAACTGACAAGCTTTTAATTCACTGGCTTTGTTTCGGTCATATTTATTTGTTACGTTCATTGTTACACGTTTGCTTGATGTAACTCTCGATGTTATAACATTACAATTGGTTCGAAATAATAGTTAATAGCAAGAACGAAAAATGTTTTTACAAAACACGTCTCGCTTAGCCGAGTTTGTATCTCCGTGAAGCGATTCTGAGAACTGTTGATGTTTACTCAGCCTTGAAATTGGTACTAGAACGTAAAACGTATATCATTGTTCATGTTCTACTCACACTTTCAAGGCTGAGTAAACATTAACAGTTCTCAGAATCGCATTAAGGATCCTGTATTTCAGATGCCGGAATTCGAAAATTAGACGTTAGGAAAAGCAATCAGGTTACCAAACACCACATGAAAATGCATTATATGAAGTAAAAGTATCTAAACCAGTGAGAGTTAATAGAGACAGTCATATAGCGCATGGTTTGCCATATATTTCTGGAACTTCGAATGGGAAACACGAACGTATAACGAGCTTATGATTTGTTCCGACAAAGCGTTCCCAAGTGAAACAGATTCTAACCGAGAAATATTACATAGGCAATCCAATCAAGAATGTGACGTGACCAAACTCTTCGAATGTTTGCGTGTTCGAATAAGGTTCACGGGGATTTGTCAAACAGAATCGGCATAGTCAAACTTGAATATACAACACATCCGGTAGGACTAAGCTAACGGATTACATCTCCGATAGAAACTAACAACCTTTAGTAAGCACACCCCATGACCGCTTTCGTGTACATTAGAACAAATTTTATAAAGGTAGAGACACCCCGAAATGGGAAAACCCGTAGTTCAAACTTTGATTAGTGAAACTTGGTTGAAACCTTAACTTCGGAGGACACGCCTGATTACTCGTAACTATGTGGGGAGTATACATAGTTATAATACCTGCATAATTCAATCAGCAATTCTAATTTTCGAAAACTTCTAGACCACCTCCCATTGTGTATTGCGAGTCAGTCACCGCTTTTGCAATCCTTCAAAAAAGTCGCACATGAGTTCGCACTCTGAGCATTTACCGTTTCATTGCATTATTATACACTGCAATCAATGAATAACACAATCTCATTAAACAAGATCTGTATGAAATCGGTCAGCAACGTTTTCTGGTACATGCGTGTTCTCTTTTCACCAGCCGGACTAGTACTCGCTTCATAAAACACTTCATTTTCTAAGTAATCGTTCGAGAGAGAATTTTTCCATATCTATGTCCTGTGACTGAGCGCAAAGTATTTTTCTTTTACCTTAAATTCAGTTATCAGATTATCAACGTCTGGTTTCAAATGTATACAAACGTTTGTACTGGTTTTATTCTAGATTAACGAAATAAACAATTCTGTAAGCAGTTTTGAGCTCTAGTATTAAAAATGATTATGGAAATCGAGTTTGCATGCATAGGAGGATATGATGAAAACTCCTACTTAGCAACAGAACTGAAGTTTTGAATGGTGAAACAATACTCCGATGAACCCCGATTTTATGACATGATGTACTCAGAACTCAGAACTCAGAAAATTTTATGGTAGAAAAAGCATTAAGCTTAACAATAACCATAGGATGACAAGGTATATGGAATATATAAAAATATATAAAAAATGTCTCAAAAATTAATAGGGACAGTCACATACCGCATGGTTCGTCATAAACTCATCGAGTTTGGAAGCAAAAACCTCAACAGATTCTGATCGTGTGATTTCTTCAGGCAAATAGTTCCAAGTGAAACAAATTCTTACCGAGAAAAAATTACGACGAATATCCAATCGAGAATGCGGAATGCTTAAAGCCTTTGAATGTGTTCGTGTTCGAGTAAGGCCATTGGGATTTAGCAAGTGTTTAAGGGGATGGTTTTCAGTATGCAGGATTTTGAATGTCAACAGGAGGTCACTACGTATCCGTCGTTGGGTAAAATCATGTAGGTTCAGTTTTAACATTCGCTCTGTGAAAGGCAAATTTCTGTAACGGGGGACCAACTTTGTAGCACGATGATAAATCCTGTCGAGTAGTTCGATGTCCTTCCTCAGCCATGGTGCCCAGGCTTGGATGGAATATTCCATAACAGGACGTATATACGTGTTAATTACCCGGGGTAGGGTTTCGGGCGTAAAAATCCGGAATATTCTTTTGAGAAGACTCAAGATACGGCAAGCTTTATTGTACACCGTCTGGCAATGATGTCCAGGCTTAAGGTTAAACGAAACCCATATACCGAGATCTTTTTCTGCGGTGGTCCAGACGAGATCTTGCGTGCCAAACTGATACGTGTGGTGTAGAGATTTTCCAAGCTGCAGCATTTTACATTTCGCAGGGTTAAATGGTAACTCATTTGACTGGGACCAACGAAATAAGGTGCACAGATCCCGTTGTAATGCCATACAGTCATTAACAGACCTTACACGTTTCCATATTTTAATATCATCGGCAAATAGTATCAAGTTGCATCCAATATCCTCCACTATATCGTTCATATACACCAAGAATAGAAGAGGTCCAAGCACGGAACCTTGCGGAACTCCACTCGTGACGTCTATTTTTCTAGATAAGGTGCTGCCAACGCGAACTTGTACGTGTATATCAGTAAGATAGTCCCTTATCCAATTCAGCAATATTCCCGTTATTCCATAGGATTCGAGCTTTTTAATTAAGATGTCATGGTTGACTCTATCGAAAGCTTTGGAAATATCGATGTAGCAAGATGTACAACCTCACCTTCGTCTAGTGCCTTGGTCCAATCCTCGAACGTTGTAAGAAGGTTAGATAAACAACAACGACCTCTTCGAAAACCGTGTTGTGCTGCGTCAAAATATTTTGGTTTTCAAAATGTTCTCGTATGCGCGCAGTCCACAATGGATTCAAGAGTGATTCAAGTGTGTAATGGTCTAAAAAAGCATTTAGCTTAACATAAGCATAGATGGAGTTATGAGTCATATACAATACAAAAAGAAAACAGGAAAACTCATGTAGTGTAAATCGAATCAAAGTTTGGGTTGTCTCTCAAGTTTTTGTCCAAATTAGCTTTAAAAATATCCAGGTTGGCTGAGTGTGTAACAGTGGAGGGGAGGGTGTTCCATGTGAAACTTACACGTACAGCATACGAATATCTTCGACAGTTCAGTCTTGAAGTGGGAATAATCACTGAAAGTTCATGTTTCCGACTGGCACGGGGTGGCAAGCGTGTGAAAAGTTTGGACAAGGATGGTTAGGGACGTGCATAATATGGGTACTCAGTAGAGGTCCCTCTTAGTCGACGAGAGCGAAAGTCCCGAAAGATTGAGACCTCCTCAAACTTCTTTCATATGGTTTAGAAACATCTAGTCCGGGTACAAGCTTGTGGTTCGGTGGTAATCGCTGCAGAAGATTGATGTCCCTTTCTGAATCAGGTGACCAAGCCTGAACACGTACTCCATCGCCTGTCTCAGAAAGGTGTTCATGATACAGGCACCGACTGATCAGTGAATCAGCTGAAAATTCGTTTTAATAACGCCATACTTGTGACGCCTTCTTGTATAACGCTTTGCACCGTAGTGAAGTTTTCACACTTAAACTGGTCCAAACACCGGAATCCTTCTCTTCAGTTGTCCAGACAAGTTGGTGGGATCCAAGAGTGTAGTTGTGATTTACAGCTTTTCCAATGTTTAACGTTCCATTAATTTAGAGATCACCGGAAGTAACGTTACCGGTCTATAGTTTGCTGTGTCTGAACGGCTACCGCCTTTATAAATAGGAGTTATCATCCCTGCTTTCCATTGCGGTGGTATTTTTCCTTCATTTAAGCTGAGATTGAATATGCGAGTGAGAGGAGCAGTCAAAGCAACGCGACACCTGCGAAGTACGGCGGGGGTAATTTTGTCTGCGCCAGGGGACTTCTTTTCGTTTAGTCGACAAAGTTCCCGCCCAACCGTGTATTCGTTGATAGTCATTTCACCTAATAATTCGAAATGTGGCGAACTTGATGAAACTTGATATGGTATACAACGCTTGGGATTGAAGACAAATGAGTAAAACGTTGCTAAAGCATCGGCGGTATCTTGGGCAGTGTGGGTCAATCCATGAGGTGTTAGTACAGAGAATACACCTGGTTTGATCTTTGATCGTTCATTTACTATCTTGTAGAGAAGCTTAGGATTCTTTTCCATTCTCTTAAGCAAGTTCCATTGGAATTGCATGCGATCTTCTCTTACAAGAGTCGTGACGTAATTCCGTATCTTACAGAATCGCTTCCAAGTTTCTTCCGTACCAAAATTCTTATGAGTTACCCAAGACTCTCGCTTAACAGCTAACCATTTCTTCGTTCTACTCCGAATAACAAACTGGTTGTTGTAGCTGCATTTGTGTGGTACAAAAATCGAGTTTTCGTAAATCTTCGAATTGAGATAATTTAGAAACGAATTGTAATATGAGCCAGGATCCATTGAATCAAACTCATGAGTGTATGCATCCCGGAGACTGATATTTAAGGATTCAAATTGTATTTTCCTTATGACTTTCGTCTGTTCACACAATCGTTCCGCACTACATACATAATCAAACAAAAGCACAACATGATCACTCTTCCCCAGTGGTGCCAGGTATTGTATACCCTCTACTGCGGTTGCCTCAGGCGTTAAGACAAGGTCAAGGGTTGAAGGTTGGTCAAGACCCCGCCAGCGAGTTGGCTGGTTAACGTGATTGTGTAGTGAAGCAAATTCTATAACCTCCTTGAATTTATGTTCAAACGAATGCAGGGAGTGCTCACCTCTCGAAAACAGATGCGGGAGATTAAAATCGCCAATGATCAGCAATTGCATAGTCTGGCATCTTGTGATGTGTTGCAATGATTCGATGAGCTTATCATTGTATGAGCTTTCGGATGATGGCGAGCGGTAAATGATGCCGATCGTACATTCATCTCCATTGACTAGTTTTACCGAACACCACATCGTATCAGAAAGGCTGAGGTCAGGATGATCGATGACGTTACACTGCGCTAAACGTTCGTGATAGTAGACTGCAACTCCACCACCGGATCTTCGATCACGATCGCGACGAAGTAGTGACATTTTCGGAATCAAAAGCTCAGCATCAGTCATGCAGGGCTGGAACCAAGTCTCTGTAACTGCAACCAAATCGGGTGAAAGTCTATCACAAAGCTCACATAGTTCAGCTAATTTGTTAGTTAAACACTGAGCATTTGTATATATGCACCTGATCGTATTTGTCTTACACAATGTCGAATCGTGTACTGCAGCTATTGGACCGACGCGCGATGAGTTTGAAACTGGTGAGCTACTTATTGCTCGCTGACAGTTTGAAACAACATTTGGTTGCTTGTATGACGTATTTGGTCCGACTCGGTTTGAGCCGGACATACCACGTTTTTTGATACATCGATTTCTTCCATTTCGGTGGGAACGCTATCATCTGCTGTCCCCAGACGAGGATGTGTTTCGATCATGGTACTTGGTTTGGGTGGACTAAGTCTAACGTCCTTCGGTAAAGCTCTTTTCGCTTTTTTCCATTCGGACTTTACAATCTCAGCCATGTCGTTGGTTAAAAACGTAATCCTCAGTGGTTTCGGACCATCTCCTTTATATTTTGGCGAAAAAGGCACCCGATAAGTGTCAGTGACCACAACATTTGAAATATCAAGCGAACACGCAATGTAACGCCACTGCTTGAAGTCGTGCTCTGCGGCTTCCTGAACCGATGCTTGGGAGGTATTTTCTGGTACCCCAAGTAGAACTATACTCCGCAAGACCGTTTTTTCCTTATTGTTTAAAGTACCCTTTCTTTCCCACCATGGTACATCGGGATATATCCGGCACTTTGAATTGGGATCCGTCTTTAGTCGGTACGAATTTAGCAGTATATTCTCGATATCAGCCTCGCACTTCAGTGTAACCCTTAGTAAGCGAGGTTGATCAATATGAGCTGAGGTGGAGTGGCGAGTTAAACGAATCAATTTGCCAGGAATAACATGCTGAATTTGCATTTGTTGACAAAGTTGAGACCATTTATCGAGATCGTGTTTGTGTTTCCTATCAAACAGGCTTTCGTTGGACTCGCTAACATTCGTACATATTACGCTTAGTGCATAAGAATTCTTGTTGCGTGTCCGAGCGTCATTCTTTATAGAATGTGAACCTTTTTGATTCAATATTCGTGAGTCATGGGAAGAAGCTTTAGAGTGAGTAGCGGAGGTCGACCGCAAACGCCTTTCTCCGTAAGTATTTTCTACGACCGCGGCCGTTTTAGTTGATACCGAATCGGTGCAGATAACACTAGGCGATTTATTTTTTGAGGCAGCTTTGATTAATGGAGCATTCGAGGTAGACGGTTTCGGCTTTAAGGCCTTTTTAACAATCTCCTCAGTGCCGTGTAATAATTTAACTTTTTCAGGAGCATTCTGTGGCGGTGAGGTCGAGCGTATTCCATTATTCAATTCAACTGTTTTAGTCTTGATTATTGGTCGTAGAGTATTCTTTAAATTTACAAGTTCCTCTTCTATTATCAATAATCTATTCTCTATTGTATTAGTCTCGTTTTTAGCAGAAAATTGTGTACTCTTGCGATTACGATTCACCATTGAATTTCTACAGTCAATACAGAAATAGCAAACGGATGGGAGGTTTTTATCATTCACGATCTTTACGCACTCATCGGTCAAAGACTCATCGCAGGCCACGTGCACATGTATATCACAAAAAATACATTTAACCAAAGCACTATCATTGCTTACCGGGTACAGGCACTTGGCGCAGAGGTCAAGGTGGTTTGATGTCGCTGTCAGGGGAACAACCGTCGTATGCACACCATGATCGATCGATTTTTTCGCGTGGGTGTTGGATCTCGTGACTCGACCACGCATTGTAGGCTGAATTGGGACGACCGGTTGAAGAATGGTCGTTCGTTCGACTGGCCGATTCATCTGGGTTATAACTCTTGATTTGGTCATTTAACGAATAATCCGTGATAACTTGATAACCACACAAAGTAGAGCACAGAATGACGTATCAAAATGTGTAGTTTGATGTGATCTTTGCAATGAGAGCAAAAACCGTACGATAGTTAACTGTGAGAGAAAGTTTGCACGCGTGAGCAAACTGAGGTATTAACGTTGAAACGGTAACTTTGTTGTTAATCGATGGACCAGATCAAAATGTAACAAAGGGTTTTGGAATTGTTAAAATCCGAGTAGATTTGGCGAAGAAACGGTCAAAAGTGTCAGAGCAAAAAAATGCGACTGCACGTCAGCAAACTATAGACTATAGATTATGTAAAAACGTTGTCGGCATTGCACCGATTGTGTAAAGTTTTGATTCCACTAAACCATTCACGCCTTGCTGTACTCGCGGTCAATTTTGCTCTCGCTAGTTAATGAAGCGGAAATTGTTCTCAAACTGTTAAGAATCATTCCAGAGCTGTAGTTCACCGGGCTCGCATTGAATGTTCAGGAGGTTCTGCCATCAAGCAAGATCGCACAAACAACATAACAGTGTTTTGCAAATCATGCGTATTGGTTTTTTTATGTGATTCGGTTGTCTGTCAACTGAGTTTATACCACTCATTGTCTTTATCGGAATTGTTGATCGATTTCTTACTGGCCCAAACGTGCAGCGAATGTAAGCTGTTTATCGATTACCAGCCAACCCGAATGACTAAGCTGTAATAGTTCATAAAATACACCGAAAGTTCAATATTGTGAACTAGCTCTTGTCCATGCAGCAAGTGCTCCCTTTCCATGACACTACTGGAACCAAAGGAACAGCTAGGCTGCTACGTTTGGACAACGATGTCGTCGCAGGAGTTGGCAGGACGAAGTTAAATACAACTTCGGACTGCCTAACGGGACTCCGGCTCCGGATTTTCCCTCGAGGTTGACTTCTGAAGCCTATTCCATGATTGGATGTAGCCACAAGATAAGGGTTTTCCTTCTAGTAGGCGGATCGCCCTCATGAACTTAGGAGCTCCACCCGCCCGAAGCAAACTGGTTTTGAGGCGCAGTTAGCCGCTTTCGCCCTTTGTCCTGTCAGCAGTAGCCGCTCCGCCGGGCCACACAGGACCCCGTGTGCAGGCCAGGAGCTGGCCTGAGCTGGAGCTGGAGCTCATTTCAACTAAATAAAGGAGCAATGGCGAATTGTATCCGATTGACAAATCTGCAATTTGTTTGCACAAAAAGGTTTTGTAAAATTTTGTAAAGAAAGTAGGACCGGTTTATATCTCGGGTACTAGGACCTGCGCAAGGTTATTGCAGATATGTTCCCAACTGTCGTCAGTAATCATTTACGCTTGGACGTGTTGAGAAAGTAGTGTGATGCACGTTTTGCTAAAATCTTGCAATCGCGGTATGATAAGCATTTCGAAGCTCGTACTGAAAGGCGCAAGTTTTGAACCGGCAGATCACCGTAGCCGCAGAAACTGTGCTATTGTGTTTCAACGTCCGATTAAACGAGTTAGTCATTTAATGTAGTAGAATGTGTGCCGTAAAACCACGGGTATGTTACGAGACTGCTATAATTTGTTTGATTCCTTTGGGCCAAATCCTTCAATGCTTAAACATGGAACAAATCAGAGGAACGGAAGATGTATGAAATCACACGTTTGATACAGGCTAAGTGCCAAACGGTCACAGACAATACGTGAGCTAATAAACTGTCAGGATGCCCGGGCAGATATGAGAAATGGAAAAACAAATGGCAATGTGTGTACAGCCTAGTTCCGCATGGAGCTCACTACCGGTTGCAGATCGAATTAGCACGTTCGCATCTGCACAGCACATAAGCACAGCACGGTTCAACATCCATGGTATTGAAGCAATTGCAACTTATTACCTGCTTCTTTTCATACAAGCCAAATCGCTTTATAACTGGGGAACGGAGCAGCATTCAAGATTCAAGATTCAAGATTTAAGAATCAAGATCCGAAATCCATGATGAGGAAAGTGGCTCGTCTAAATGCAGCAAACATTTATCCCAACAAACATTTTGCACTGTTGACCATGCGGAACAAGTGGCAGGTTTAGAATGAGGCTCAACCATCACGAAAACACTTTTAATTCCAAAAACTCCATTAGGGCCAAATCGCGCCAAAGTTTAATCCGGGGTTTTTAACATGAAAACAGCGAATGATAAGGAGGAAGTGATTAAGCGTTTTCCTGAAAATGACTTACAAATGAAATAATCATGCGATTGTGATGTATTGATACAATTCGATGGGATTTCCTTGAACTCAAATGAGCTAAGGAAATCTGGGAAACTTTTCACAGTCAACTACGTAATATCATTGATTTATCATCGAACGTGAAAATAATAAGCAGCAAACAGCGTCCAAAAACGCCTCTCAGAAGCAGTACTCGGAAATGGATGTGTAAGCATAATATGGCCTGGTACAAATAATTGGATCTGTCAGGGCTAACTTGGTGCAACTACACCTTGTTGCGAAATATAT
>JACCGJ010000157.1:0-21299 GCA_013407085.1 Atriophallophorus winterbourni
GAAAATATTACGCCGCATGTCCAATCGAGAATGTGGGATGGCCAACGTTTAGTGTCTGAGTGTTCTAGTAAGAAACTGTAGCTTTACTAAATGTTGAGGATGTAGATCGTACTGTCCCTACCTGATGAGTACAAACAACACGAAACCATTCGTGAGATATGTGTGATGGAAATGCATGCAAATATGGATTTTTGTTCATAAACTCATTTAGCTGATACACATCAAGAAATTTCCGTATATTAATGTTGAATTTTAGCCTGTATTTTAACGAGCAACCTTCAGGTCTATCAAGATCCCCTGTAATTTCCCACTGTCGTCAGAGCAAGCAAGTTTGAATATCACACGGACGTTGATAAATAAACGATTCGGAGTAGGAACTAACACTTGGAAAATAAGCTACAAGCTGCCATAGGTTTTGGTGATGCAACATCGAACTACAGATTAATAGTGCGGTATACCAGGTAGTCTATAAACGAGATCGATAGCGTTCCGTTTCATATTAGCTTCTGTAGCAGTACTCCATAGTTGAAACAATCAAATGCTTCGGAAATATCAAAGAAACAAGTATTGACTTTTTTCTACCACTTGGATCTGACGTTCAAGCGGAACCAGTAGATTTGACATCCAGGAATCATTTCGAGTGGCGAATAACGACATAAAATCAAAGGGCGCTCGTATGCATTGAATGCTTCAGAGATGGGGAGATCGTAGCAAAACAAGATATATCGGAAGGCTGCGTTCGAATCTCTACGGTTCTAACAATTGAGCGACGAAAATTGTTATACTAAAAGACGTATTGGTTTAAATATATATATATATATATATAATATATATATATATATATATATATATATATATATATATATCTATAATATTATTATATAGCTGAAACCAGGTATTATTATTATTATTACACAAGTCTTTACAGACGATGTGCCAACAAGTATACCATGAAGAGGGTACATGATGAAAGTAAAATGTAGGTTCCATGGTTCTTGTTGAAGGCGCTATACTACCCGGTTGCCAAGGCCGAAGTAGGGGGTTGGCTTAGGGGACCCCACCCGGAGCCTTTGACTCAAAAGTCTACCCGCAAGGCAGCGGTTTTTTTTTCCTTCACGAGAGCCGGTGACCATTTTGAGGGTTCTTGCGCCTCTCTTGAAGTGCCTCGGCGATTGTTCGAGTACGCCTCTCTAGCCTGTGCACGACCAGGTGCAACCTGCAAGGCAGCAAGGATTTTTCCTCAGGGTTCACTCCCGAAGCCTTTCCCGCAATCGGGTATGCCGCAAGGCAGCGGAGGTTTGGAATAAGGGTTTTCCTTTCCTTAGATGGACTGCCCTCCCAGGCTGACGAGCTCCATCTACCCGGAGAAAACTGGTTTTGAGGCGCCAGTCATCCGCCTTCGCCCCTTCTCCTGTCAGTAGAAGCAGTTCCGCCACGTGCAGGCCAGGAGCTGGGCTTTGGTTGTCAGCGGCTGTTTGAGACGCACGCCATATGGGAGCATTTTATAGACAGTGGGAGCTCATCCCCACTGCCGCCCCCGGCTGTGACAACCTTGGACCCTAACACAGGTCACAGCGTTGATCTTGACAACGTAGAAGTGATAAGGCGGGGAATAAAACCATACATTGAACGACTTCACGCTGAGACGGTTGAGATAACAAAGGCCGGTAAGAATGCAGTCAATAAGGTGGATGGGGCTGATATCTCCACCTGACAGTATCTTAGCCCACGTGCAGTCTCTGACTGTGTGGCACTTTGCCTGGACCGGCTTGTGCTTTCATACATATCTCCACAATCTGGCGTCCGGTTCTGCAGCGGATAAACATTAACATGCGTGACCCCTAGTGCGCGCACCGAGCTAATCGGTCAGCAGATGTCATTCACACCTGCCAAGACTAAAACAATTGAGGGATTATAGGGCACGTAGGGGTGATGGTGCGTCAGTTGATATTGAACGCGCCTGTCCTGCTTAACGAGCGCAGAACCCACCATGGACTGTGCAGTTGTTAACCAGCTTATGATTGGTCAGGTGAATGAAATTTAAGCTTGATCACTGTTCGTACTGACACCCTTGGACTGACGAAGCTTCTGTGTCAGAAGCGAAGCGTTACCAATAAACTACTCTCACCGATTCATTACAAACTTTCTTTTTTCTTCTTTTTTTCCCCGATCGGTCACAAACATTTTCCATTACATTGACAAACTGGGACGTTTAGATGCATTTGAATCACGATTAGGTGGCATGTTTTGTCTTGAAGGCCAACGCTCAGATAACGGTGAACGGTTTTAATAATTTTGTGCACAATCTCGATTATTCATTAGCAGCACATCCGTTCGCCATAAAAGATGTTAATGTGCCACATGGCGCTCGCCAGATGGAAGCCAACCTTCGGCCCAAATCGGCCATATCACCATAAGTGCTCGCAGGAGAGGTTGCATTGAGGACTGCCGCTCCTTTTGGAATACCTACATAGATTCAGATCATGCTCTTGTGCAATGTAGGTTCTCGTTGAAGTTCTCCGGTACGAAGCCTTCGAATGGAAAACACATTGTGGTCGAGAAATTCTCTCTGCCTGCGGTTCAAGACATTTATAGGACCACCTAAAGTAACTCACTCCCAGTTGCTCTGTGTGCAAATGCCGAGGACAGGTAGAACAAGATTTCAGGGATTATGCGGGTCGCCGTAATATCAGCCTGTGAGACTACAGAATCAACCCCAAAGTCCCACTGGATTTCACAGCGCCCTATAGAAATTCTTCACTAGCGACGCCAAATACCTCGTGGTCCTGGACACAATACAGAGCGTAGACGCGTAAGGATTGTACTAGACAGATAAAAGTGGTGGCTAAATAAGGTCGAACAAATGAAAAAAACCAAATAGCGCTGGTAACGTGCGAAAACTTTTCCAAATAATTCGATTGACGGGTCTTACGAACAAAAGGAGTGAGTGAGACTATTGCTGAAATAGACAGTAATCTTATCACAAATAAGAATCGCCGCCTCTAACGCTGGGCCGAACATTTTGATGAACAATTCAGCGGGCCGTCTGCAACAGAATCATTCCCTCATTTAAAGCAGTGTGATCCTTGGTGTGATCCTTAGAAATCCATGAAACGATTCAAAGCTGCTGGCTCCGATGACAACGCCTGTTTTGTTCCAGGAAGGTGACCAAGTCCTAATCAACAAATTAGGCGATCTCCTCCTTTAAGTGTGATTGTGAGAATACGTCCCTCAGTCTTGGGGAGAATCGGTTGTCATACCGATATTTAAAAAAGGTGTGCAAAGCTCCTGCTCTAATCACCGTGGGATAAGTCTCACTCCCATCATTACGAGATTATTAGCGTCCATATGCCTTCGAAGATTAACATCTTATAGGGAATCACAGATCCGAGAGCAACAAGTTGGCTTCCGGGCGGGCAGAGGATTTTAGAACTGCAGCACACTTATCGACTGCCGATGATAGCCATCTTTTTAGACTTCAAAGGAGCATTTGATACAGTCGATCGAAATGTCCTGTTTAACACCTTGCTGTGCAAAGGCGTTCCGCAAAAGTATGTCAACATATTACGTGCACTTTATGCTCATACATCCGGATGCATTAGGGTTTACAACGAACGTTCACCCAAAATCTCCACAATAATGGCGTCCGAAAATGATGTGTGATTTCTCCGTTTCTGTTTAATTTAGCAATTGATGCCATTAAGGAATTATGTAGCGAAGGAGCCACATCTTTCGGAGTATATATAATGCCACGTAGCAAGCTTCCGACTTGAACTATGCTGATGATATAGTTATACTCTTCGACTCATACACAGGCGTACTGAATAAGCTAGCTAGCATTGTGCCCGCATTTGGAATGCGTTCTGCACCCTCTAAGTGCAGTGTTCTGCTGCAGGACATCGACTTATCAAACAGCACTTTATTACTTGACAATCAGGCACTTGAAATTGTAGATCGTTTTACGTATTTCGGTAGTTGTATCAATAATTCTGCATCGCTACATGACGAGGTCTCGGCACGCATTTCTAAAGCGTCCGTAGCATTACGCAACCTAGGTCAACTATGAAGTCAGAAAGGACTGTCTCTGTTATTCAAGAGTAAATTCTGCAAAGCTGTATTACTGTGTGTGTGTGCACGAAACTTATACCTTACGCAAAGAACACATTCAGCGTCTCCAAGAAATTGACAGCCGATGTCTCCGCAACATTCTACGAGTTACCTGTTACAATTGCTTAGGCGAAAATTCTCACCGAAATAAGTTATTCTGTAATAATGTTGATGTGGAGAAGCAGATCAACCTGTATAGGTTATGTCGGTTGGGTAACGTTTTAAGGGATGCCGCACCACCGACTTCCGAAACGGATTCATGTTGCGACGCCACATCCCGATTGGCGTAAATCTCGTGGTGGCCAAACCGTCACGTGGCATAGGTAGTTAAAAACTCTTACTAGTAACCTTCCAAAGTCGGCGCAGCACGCCTTCCAGGCTGGTGTCCCCGCGATCAGATATCGCAATGGCTAGTTACGCTGCAGGATATGTCCCGAAACCGTGATCAATGGCGGAGTGCTTGCTTAACCTTGCATGTTGTCAAGCGGAGTGACATGATGCATGACAGTAAAAGCCGCAAGGAAGCTGCCATGCTGATGTCGCTCTACTCGTTCACGAAACTTGTTTGAATGCATGTTCCATTCGAGGTGTAAGCACCCCTTCCCAGTTTGTTTGTGCTTACTCTTCTATCAAATCCGTAGCTATTTAAGTCCCACCCTTCCCCATCCTTTAGGATTTTACTTTTTCATGGTCGTATGGCAGTGAAGCACTCGATACATGCTACAGATGTAATGCTATCTCTGATGAACTTCTTAAGGTCTTGTGGATAATTCGTGCATCATGTTTCTGACTACTCATCAGTACCAAGTCCATCAAAATATTCACAAAGTTGATCACAACGGTCCACATTTGAAGCACTGGACTAGAGTTTCGCTCTAATTTCAGCTCATTAGCAGTGCATATCCTCTGACTCTATCTGATTCGAACCCCGGACCATCACCATTGCAGTACCACGCTGTACGGCTTGAGTTTCCGACCATTGTTTGATCAATCGCAATTTAGCATTCATGAAAGTTTCTCCAGACTCGCACATTTGAGTTGCTTTATATTCCCGACCAGTCGAGAAGGTGCCTGCGAAACCTGTTGTGGTCGTCTAACCGATACGATCTCTTTGTCAGGTAATTGGTTGTATTAAGGCCAGTTTCCCATTCAGCTTGTTCCGCATTCGTCTTTAATGAGTGCCCAGATAAATTCCATAGTGGGTGCGTGGATTTGTGATAAAAAGCGAACGCTTTACAACACCACGTGAATGAAAATGTGAAAAATTATTGCATGACAGGAGTATATCGAAGGAATTGCCACACATCGCAAGTTCACAGGAACTCGAAAATTTTTATGGTTGAATAATAGCTTAGGAAAAACCACAGGATCACAAGGTATATGGAGTAAAAACACAAAATCTCCCATTTTAATATGGACAGACAGAGCGTGGTCTGACATGTATTCACCGAGCTTCGATGCAAATATCACAACAGGTTTTGAGCGTGTGAATTACTTCCAACGAACAGTTCCAATTGAAACAGTACTTCATTCATACAATATTTCATACATACACGCATGTATACAAATTTGCGTACAATCATACACACTTAATTACATACATGTCAACATATCAAATCAAAAATGTAGGATGGACAAATCCTCATAATGTTTGCGTGCTCTAGTAAGATTCATAGGCTTTAGTAAATGTTTTTTATGAAGATGAGTTTCGACGTGACTAATTTTAAAGGCCAACAAGAGATCACTCCGTATGCGTCTTTTTGTATGATCTCGTCCCCAGAAGAGTCGGTTCAATCCGTCGTACTTGAAGAATGGTTCTAAAGGTTGTCACAGCCGGGGGTGGCAGTGAGCTCCCACTGTTTATAAAATGCTCCCATTTGGCGCGCGTCTCAAATAGCCTATGACAACCAAGTCCAGCCCCTGGCCAGCACGAGTGGCTCCCCGAGCCCGGCGGAACTGCTTCTACCAACAGGAGAATCGGCGAGTGACTCGCGCCTGAAAACCAGTTTGCTTCGGGCAGATGGAGCTCGTTGGCCTGGAAGGGCATTTCATCTAAGGGAAGGAAAACCCTGATTTTAAACCTCCGTTGCCTTGCGGGATACGCAATCGCGGGAAAGGCCTCGAGAGAAAACCCTGAGGCAAAATCTGGTGCAGTCTCGTAGACGGTTAGTTGGTACACACCATCTCTTTCTGGCAACTCCCTGCTGCCTTGCAGGTCGCACTTGGTTGTGCAAAGGCTAGAGAAGCTGACTCGAACCAACGCTGAGTGATGCTGGGGACGCCACTTTGTACTCAAATTCCCATGAATCTTCATTGAAGCCAACTCATCCTCCATGAGGAGATAGTCGCACAAAAGTAAAGTAAAGTAAGTAAGATTGGTATGCGTTGTCTCGTAAATATACCTCCTCGTAATAGTAGGGTTTAAGTAGACATTACTTACGGTTGCCATTTTATCGCTGAAGTAGTTCTGCAAAGAACGTTACCAAAGCGCCAATCGTCTCTGTCTGGATAAGAAAACTCATGGTTTCACCTTCGAGTTATTAACGAACCGACCGAGCAATTTCGGGTGAATTTGCATTTGTTCTATCAACATCAATAGATGTCGTTGCTTATCATATCAGATTAGGCATGATACCTTGTAATGAAATTTTTGAAAAATCTCTTTCGATTGATTCTACGGGAAGTCCATGTAGCATTACGCAGAACTGTACACATTCGAGTGCGGCCGCGTAGTCTGAACCAGAATGTTTTAAACTTTTCTAATAGCATATAAGCTCAATTTCTATGAATTTTTAATTTAAAGAATAGTACCCTGCCAAAATTGTGAATTTGGATTAGTAATATCGAGAGGGCTCACGAATAGAATAATGAGTGCATCGCGCAATTTTCACTAATCATTCTTTTTGAGAAATTTTGTATCACACAAAATGATCAATCGAATCAAGACGACTACGATAGTGCATTGATTCTATTGGTGTAATTTCTGATGTTAAAATCAAATCTAACAGTTATGATTGTTGGGAGCAATGTCGCATGGACTGATTCCGGTAGGAAGTATGAAAACACAAGCCTAATTCAGACAAAGTGCCGCACAGTCAATGACTGCATGTGGGCTAAGATACTGTCAGGTTGCCCAGGCCTAGACAGATATGAAGGGGGACAGAGAAATGGTAGTGAGACTCCAGCGTGTTTCCGCATGCAGTTCAATCCCGGTGCCCAACCAATTTATCACGGTTACACGCACAGCACAAGAGTACTACAAAATCCCACAACTGTGCACACTGATTCAGGTGATTACACTCGAAGGAGTTCAAACACCTCACAGAATTGTTTGTTACTGAGGGTTGATATTCCCCATACAGAGTGTCACATAAAGTCCCTACAAAACTCCAGATTTCAAAGTCGAGGGCAACAGAAAAAGTTGCTAATCGGTAAAAAAACACCGCTAACAGATATCACTTCCACACCCACACGCAAGCTGCACGACGTGGCATAAACTACTTCAAATACACCGTAAAAAACAGTTGTACAATCGAGACGTTTGTGGTATGGTATATGGTGTGAAAGCACAAGCCTGATCCAGACAAGGTGCGCACAGTCAGTGACTGTGGTAATACATATCTAATTCGCAACGGTGACAGTGTTATCATAAATGAATTCAGAACAAAATCCAAAGCGCTCATATACATAGCCAATACGACAGGAGCTCTGAAATTCGTCCATGTAAATAGATTCAATATATTAAAGTGTTGGACAGTGCTGCTGCGACAGATTTCGTTAGAAATAATTGGCACTATTATTGAAGACATCTTCAAAGTGATGTAAGTATGCGAAAACCAAAAACAACCTCGGTGAAGCAAATTGAACGAGTGATAATGCTTTAACTCAGAAAGCAGTTCGCAAAACGACAATGTCAGGTGTTTCAGAGAATTGGACCAATATATACACATCAGACTCTAATGCTCTATAATAAGAGCATTATAAACTGCTTATATACATGCATTATGCATTGCTTGAGAAACATATCGACGGGTTAACTCTTTGGAGCAACAAAGTTTTCTGCTGGCAGAAGAAGTTAAGAGCTTTAATTAGTCTGTGCATAGGCAGCAACCACAAACAGATTTCGGTATTGATTGCGACATCGGCCTCCTTGCACGAACCCTGTAATCTTACTGTACAAAGGCGACTGGGATCCAGTCTAACAGTGCAAACTCAGCTGCAAACGCTGCACCCTGTTTGCGACCACGTTATGAGATCTGGTCCACGACACAACCGCCAGAAGAGATACAACTGCCAAGGTAAACAAAGCTGTCGACCAATTCAAAATTGACATCGCACACAGTTAGCTTTGCAATAGAGCTGCTACGTTCTGGATAAGTGATCTACACTTGTTAGGCGCAAAGCACATGACATGCCATGAGGCTTCAAGTGCCAAGCGGTTCAGGGCTTGTTGCACTATATGAGGGTCATCTCCCAAAGTGCGATGCTATTCGCGTACACTAGATTGGTAGCTCTCTCACCCGGCAGAAGTTCAACACATGCGCCCACCAGACCAGTTAAAGCTTTCCTTAGGACATCGTCAATCGCTAGATTAAAAGGAACGACGGGATAGGGCAGCCCTGCCGCACCCCGATGGAGATATTTTTTGCATTCTCATATCTGTCTAGGCCTGGGCAACCTGACAGTATCTCAGCCCACGTGCAGTCTCTGACTGTGCGGCACTTTGCCGGGATCAGGCTTGTGCTTTCATACAATTGTCCGTACGCAATATAATGCTTTCAAGACTCAAACATACTTCTCGGGTACTCAATGTGTCAGCAGACAGTTCCAGACTTTCACGATCGATTGAATCGAATGCCGCTCGGATGTCAAGGAATACCGCGATAGTTGGCCTACGAAATGCGTGGCGTTGCTCCAGTAACTGACGGTGTAAAAAGTTGATCTATGTACCCCCGACCAGCACGAAACCCAGATTGCTCCTCGGGCATTTGCTCTTCTCGTTTTGTAGACAATCGGTGAAGCTGGATGGAGGCCAGTATTTTAGGAGCTGCTGAAATGAGACTGATTCCTCGATGATTTTCACAGGATTTTAGAAAATCGGAGCAATAACTGATTCTCTCCAAGGGATCGGAGCGCATTCCTCAACCCACATGCTGGCGAACAGTGCTTGAAGTTCGCAAACTAAAGCGAAATCGCCATCTTTGAACAATGAAGTTACTAAAGCATCAGTACCTGATGCCCGATGGCACTTAAGGCTCCGGAGTACACTGTAAATCTCTTATTGAGTCGGAGCCTCGAGAGAAATCGACCATGGGGTAGTGTTCCGTATTCTCGAAATCAATTGGTGCAGAAGGCCAGTTAAACTGTGCCTCAAAATGTTCTGCCCATCGCTCCATGCGCCTTCACATGTTAAAAACTGGTGAATCATCTGCTTCACGTATCAGCTCACTGATGCCTGGTCGCCCGCTTCCGGTGGTTCTGATGAGTTGGAACAATTTTCTGAAATTGCCTACAACTACCGCAGATTCCATTTCCATAGCCTTAGAACTCCACCAAGTTTCCCTGTCGGTTCTCAAACTTGCAACCAGTCTAAGTTTAATAAGCCTTCGTTACGCATCATGTATGCTATCAGCAGAAAGCAGCCGACGTTGGTCCGTCAGTTGGAGAGAAGTATTAGAAACCCAGTGTTGAGCTACACGGGAAGTCAGCCCACAACTATCCAACGCGGCTGTTTTCAAAGAGCTTTGTATCCAACTCCAGTGGTCATCGATACTACTTTTAGGAACTGTAGAATGATGCAAATTCAAATTGGCCCGAAACCTTCGGAGAACCGGGAGATCATTAAGCCCGGCAACATTCAACTGTCTTGAAACGTTTCCCACCAAAATGCATCGAGAGCTTAGCACAGATTACCGCATGATCTGACTCTAGGCACGTGCCCCAGTATGAGCGGCAATCTTCCACACTCCCTCGCCATAAGTAGCTGATAGCAATATGGTCAATTTGCGTGAACAAGGCCGCCGATGGAGATTTCCAGGTGGAGCAGTGACGCTTCGAATGGTGGAAGTTAGTGCTGGCAAGGTAGAGTCTGTGCTTTGAGCACAAGTTAACTAATCTCTCGCCGTTGTCATTACGATGACAATTGAGACCAAACCGTCCACCTACGAAATGCTCGTTTAAAGATAGACGACATACACGTGCGTTCATGTCTCCAGCTAAGACAACGATGTCACTCCTCAATGCAAGTCTAATGAGTTCTTCTAATCTTCAATAAAACTCATACTTGTCAAGTTCAGAGCTACAATTAGTCAGTGCATAGGCAGCGGGATTGATTGCGAAATCGGCCTTACTTGCACGAACTCCGTAGTCTTACTGCACAAAGGCGAATGTAGACTGGGATCCAGTCTAACAGTGCAAACTCAGCTCTCTCACTCAAGACGATTCCGACACACGCTTGACCAGATACTATGGCATCGTCATAAGTGGGCAAGCATAGATAGTGTTACTGGCGTAAGATCGAAGGGTTAGACAATCGCGTAACTGAGCTAGAGTTGTGCATGCGTGTTTCCGATAATCAGCAAACATTGACATCGAGGCTATCAAGTGTGCGAGCCAAGGCTGTCCAATGCTAGCTAAAGTCCGTAAATTAAACGTCGCTAATTTGAATGGTACGCGCGGGCGGAAGAACGCTCTGCAGGCATTCGAAGCAGGCAAAATATTCGGTGTCTAAATTTGGAGACCTCGATGAACAAGCTGCAATTCTGTCAGGGCTACCCAAAAAACGAAAAACATTTATTAAAAATGTTTGCATGCAGATACTATCAGGTTGCCCAGGATGAAATAGGGGCCCCACCTGGAGCCTTTGGCTAAAAAGCCTGAACCACAAAACAGTGGGTTGAGATTGAGTTTGTCTGACCTCTATCTATCGACCTTCCGGGTATGAGTAGCTCTGCTGGCACCAAAAGACACCACCCAGTATAGCTCAATGGGTCATGAAGGTACACAAACCATCGCATCACGTTAAGGTCCAGTGCGACGGAAAATATTGCTGACAACGGTAATCGAACCTGCGCCCCGGACTCACGAACGACACTAGTGACCGTTACACTAGAAGCATCCAACACCAGCTAGGCCGACAGAGGAAGCAAGATAACTGGACACACGCAAGTAGAAACTAATCTCAAGAGGCATAGAAGAACTCATTTGAAATATCGAATCAATGTCATAAAGACAAATTTCTGATAGGCAACATATGTATGAAATCACAAGCCTGATCCAGGCAAAGTGCCGCACAGTTAAAGACTGCAAGTGGGCTAAGATACTGTCACGTCGCCCAAGCCTAGACAGATATGGTCAAAGAAAATAGTAACGAGACTCCAGCGTGTATTCGCACGCAGTTCACTACAGATAGCAAATCAATTTAGCACGGTTAGCTGTACACCACAGAATTGCTGCATGATTGCACATCCGTGCAGGCAACATATGTCGATACCTAGTGCCTCTAGAGAGCGGGCTAGTCTAGGCTGTTGCAGGGTACGGACATTGAGGCAGGCATAATAAGGGCACGCGGTCGGATAGCGTTGGAAATCGACACTTGTCTCTGAACAGTACGCTGCGACGGTATGCATTCAGCATCGATGGTCCGAAGTGAATCAGGGAGGGTGAGAGTATGAGACAATGTCATCACCATCATAGTTGAACGTAGACGTGATACTATCCGGTTGTCTACACCGAAATAGGGGGTCCCACCCCGTCTTTAGCACGTTGGCTTTACTAACAAGGCAGTGAAGCGAGAGGTTCGCCCCACCGGTAACCAACGAAGCAGTTCGTACGCCCTTTTCCGGAAAATTTTCAGTTCGGAACTTAATAACCCTGTTTAGTTGGTGACTGCAGTTTTCGCATGTGCAATGTCCTTAGATAGGGCAAGGACAGTGACTTTTGATGCGGTTTGTTACATCCGCCGCGTCATAATACCATCAATTGATTTTTGCGGTTTTTTTTATAGAGAGAACGCTTGCCAGGAGAAAACCCACCACGTCCTTAGACCGCCGCCAAACCTTTAACTGATCCCACCCAGCTGGCACCAACGTGGAGGTATTTCAGCAAGCAAATCCTGGCGACGATTCACAAGGCGCTTAATAAATCACTTGTTTTCAACATCAGTATTTTCCCAAAAATTTCTCTCTTAAGAAAATTATGAATGAGTGAATCGCGACGTTTTGAAACAACAATTGCTTGGACATTTACACTAGACAAGCAGTTATTAAATGTTGATTGTTTTGACCTGGTGTACAACACCGCAAAATAGATGTTACCACACACCGACCACAGATTATCGGAAAAACAAAATTGGATTCCAAAAGAATACATTTGTTTTACTTAGAAACCTTTGCAGCTTTCACTTTTTTGGCCTTGGCTGCAACAGGCGCAGCTTCTTCTGACTTCCGCTTCAGCTTGCGTTGGGCTTTAGACTTCTGTATAGAAAGTTGACGAGCTATGCGAAGGTTCTTTTCGCCAATTGCAAACGGATTCAGTTTCAGTAAAGCCTGAGGATTTAAAAATGAAAGGGAATGAAAATCGAACTTTCAATTATTTAAATGGAAGAAAAGCGTAGACTGCAACTCCTTATTTATTGCTATATCACTTGAAGACCGTCAAAAAATGCTCTGCTAAAAGAGACGAGCTTCTCATAAGTCGATATAAGCGGTAGGATGAGGCGCGTAATCGCACCAATAGAATCGAAAAAGGAATAACATTAGCGCCGTATTCAATTCATAACCACACAAAAGAGAAATGCTTACATGAAGTCAAAGATGGTCTGTGACAGTAATGTTGTATTGGATTTACCCTCTAGTTACACACCTGCTTAGACCTGGACAATCTAGCAGTACCTCGGCCCACATGCAGTCAATGATTGTGCAACTTTGCAGGCATTGTATACCGTGCAAATAACACTGCTAGAATAACGTGACAAGATAATCTACTTATTATCCATACAGACATTACAGTATATAAAGGCACGGATGTGCAATCGTACAGTTCTCATGTGCTGAGCGGCTAACACCATGCTAAATTGATTGGCCATCGGTGGTGAGCTGCATGCTGAAACAGGCTGGAGTCTCACTACCATTTCTATTTCTTATATCTGTCAAGGCCTGGGCAACCTGACAGTATCTTAGCCCACGTGCAGTCTCTGACTGTACGGCACTTTATCTGGATCAGACTTGTGCTTTCATACATACACACATAAATATAAATATATATATATATTCCCCTATTTGTTTTAGGGTTTTCATTTATTGACGCTTCTGCCGTAAAACGCTTTTCACTGGCTTGATAAGTAATCCCTACAGTTATTAATTGATAAAAGATCAAAGCTCGTACAATAGAAATACGTATCGAAACTAACCTGCATATTCTTTAATGGGTTTTTCTTGACTTTAGGCCCAGGACGTTGACAATGCATTCTTCTTGGCCGAAGAACTGACATGACCTCACGACAATGCAGTAGACGACCAAGATCGGAATTGGTCATCTTTGGCATTGGAAGGTGGTACCCAGATTTCTTTGTGCTGGCGCATTTCCATGTTCCATAAATCTTGTCCAACTGGCGGAAGGCGCTGGCGGACCAAATGGCTAGTCGTCCCATATGACCACCAGGGGCCAGTTTGAGTAGGTTCAAAGCCCTAACATTGATCAAAGTTATTCCTACAAGTTATGAGTAAAAGCAGCTAAACCAACCTGGAATATTTCTGAAGGCTTTAGTAATTCCATCATCTTTGCGATAGATGATAATAGGACCACGTTTTTGAATTCGACGGCGATTTCTCATTTTACCTCTGCCAGCGCGAAAACGTTGGGAGTTGTATACCTTCTGGATATCGGACCATGCCTTAATAGACTTCAGGACTTTAACAGCATCTTTCGTTTTTTTCACCGATTGAATCTCATCAGAAATTACCAAAGGAACTTCAGGAAGTCGATCAATGCGGTGACCACGGGCCATTACGAGTGCCGGAACACCAGTTGCAGCTATAGCGGAACACATCGCATAGCGACGCTGTTGTACGTTTATACGCCGATGCCATCTACGCCAGACTTTGGTAGGTGCGAACATGTGACCACCACGGCACATATTTCCAAAGGCACCTTGTCCACTGCGGTGTGTACCGCCACCTTGGACACGTGGAATACGAGCAACTGCTCTACCAGTGCCCCAAGATTCAGCAGATGTTTGATGACCAGCCTTGGAACTCACAGCGTACGGCTGTCTGGAATTCTTTCTCATTTGATCGTGAACAAAATTCAACAGATCACTTCGTAACGGGGCGCCGAATACAGAAGGCATTTTAATAGTATCACCTGATGGTGATCCATCAACCTTGAAAACGTTGACTACAGGCCTAGTTGTCGCCTAAAATGTACAAATCAACCAGTCATAAAGGAAAGCTGTATGTGCACAACTAAAAACACTAGAAAATAAAATGTCGCAGTAGAAATTATAACGAAACCGCGGGGAATCCGTTACAAATAGAGAAAATTACAGTGCCGGAACTTACACGATTTAATAGGAAATCCAAAACGTAAGATTTGCAACGCAAATGAAGTAAAATTAAACATACACCGCTAAAACATATTTATTAGAGGCAGCAACATTTGTACGAAAGTTTCTACTCAGTAAGATGACTGGACATATAGCAGATCAAAATCGATGAAAATAGGGTTAAAAATGTAAAAAAGATGACCCACCATAGTTCACACGCAGAATTTTTGAAAATTGCGCTAACTGAGCAAGTTGCGACAAAGTTAATTTGAATATGTGCATTCCTGATAGCGTGGTTACAGTATTTGGGAGACATTTCTATCCGTCAAAGAGTTTCAATATCGCATAGGCTCACTTTATTCACTGAAATGTTAACAAAATCAATACCAACTGAATATTCCTAAAATCAATTACAATACCACTATAAAGTTTTCATCGTTATATATTTTATTCAATTAGTCTTATGTATTTCGTCCTTGTTTTGTTGTGATGCTATGGTGTTTTTATCATCGTATATTTTATTACATTAATCCTCCATATTTTGTCATTTGGTTTGTTATAATGATACATGTAAATATGTACACAATTTTAATATATTATTCACGCTGCTCACGTGTTCTGCTTTGGGACAAGTGTATCGTCTGATTGTTTTGGATCTGTATGCTGTGTTACGTTGAGGGGTGTGTTCAGAATTGTTGAGTACAATAATCAGAAGCTGTACGCAGTTAGTGGTGAAATCTCCGCTGGATCAACCGCTACAATACAAGTATGTAAATATGCAGAAAAATATAATTTTAAACTTCATACTACTTACGAGTTTTCGTTTGGGACCCTTCTGTTGTGTGCTGACTGGTTAGTATCAGTATCATTATCACAGGGCGATAGTCCACAAAGTCGAAACGAGTGCCCAAATTCTTTCGGAGGTGTGTTGGAAACACCGCCACTACCAGGATTGATTCGTAAGTAACACAAGCGTGTGTAACTGTGAATGGAAGATGGGAGAGGTCTCATCACCGAAAGGTGAGGAAGTTAATGCATGTTGCATGTCCAATCGAATGAAAAGACGATGGACAGTAGTTTATTTCAACAAATACCAAAAATGAAAAAGAAACGCTTTTTTTGTGATTTTCCGAATATTTTTTGTGGTTTTAGAACATAAATTTGAAGGGATTTAGTCTTAAGGGTAATGCTCCGAAAAGAGCACCTGCCACCGTTCGTCAAGCCCATGTTTGAACGCAATTACTGAAGTTGCCAAGATTAGTTCTCCTAGGGTATTACGCCCGAGGACAAAGAGCTCTTAGGTAGCCCTAACAGCGGGAGTCTAGCGTTATATGATAGTGCTCTTCTGTTCTATACAAACGCTTGTAGCATTAGAAATAAATGGGCTGAACTCCTATGTAGAGTTGACGACACCCACTACGAAATTGTGGGTGTCACGGAATAATGGTTGTCTCATGATGACCACATACCAGCTTCAATCGTAGATAAGTTTAGCGCTATTCCCTTCGAAAAAGGTATTTCTCTTTCTACAACGATAATATCTGGCTTACTTATGCATGGATGCAACCGTATAATGGTTAGCTGCGTCTACGGTAGTCCAAGCACTAGTTTAAAAGATGATGGTATTTTGAAAATTAAGCTTTCGTCTCTTTTTGCCGTAGCACCACGTGTTGTAATCTTCGGCGATTTCAGTCTAATAAACTGGGATTACCAAACCTCGCATGCCCCAGGAAACGCGAACGATTTTCCGGACTGGCTACACTCTAATGCACTTTACCATAAGATCGACCCTGCTGCCCTATTACAGGCAGCAGCGCTACTCCCATGGCAAAACATTGACCATGTCAATGGGATGTGGGGGCAAATCAAGAAAAACATCCTTCAACTTCAGGTTCGATTCGCTCCTCTCGCACCCGTTCGCAAAAATGGTAAACCTCTATGATTCGTTTACAAATATATAAATTGACTTATTCGGAATGTTGGTTGGTGTGAATAAAGAAAGTTTCATATAACCTCCGAAGTTAAAAATTTGAAAAAGATGATGGAGCAGATGAGGACAGGTTGTGGTTTAAATTTCATCAGGGTTGGGCCGGTTGTACTGTCCAGGAAAGTCGATGAACTGTAGAGAAATTGAAACCAAATAATGTTTGCCAGTCGGGGTTTTGGTTTATACAGGAAAGTCATTCTGAGATAAAGCACGGGTCAGAAATAGCGATGTGTTGTAGTCGCAGACACTGTAACACAATTAAAGACATTCTCTTCACTATCATGATGAGAATTCATCAATTTGGAATAATAAATCAGTTAGGAACGAAATAACGGACAACAAAAACATTATTGTTTGGTATTATTGGTAGATTTTTCCAGTATGGTTACGATATTCTTTTTATTTTCTCGATTGTCATTTTACCCCGTTTCATTATTATGAATTACCTTCTATGGTTTATTCAACTCCAGGCTATTTTTCAAACGCAAAACATTAATTCTTAGCTTGCATTGAAATTGCACGACATTCAATCACTACCAATCAATGTTGCTGAGGTAGTTAGTGAATTGTTGTACACTGTCCCGGAAGCTTCATACAACACTCTAGAACTAGCTTTGATCGGTCAAACGGTTATCTCTAAGCAACGGGATTTCGGAAAATTGATTTGCCGCGGTACTATGCAGCATGCAGATTCTATATTTTTGTTACTGTATTTGTTTGGTTTTTCTTGCAAAGTCGACTTTTGTCCGCTAACAGATGCGCAATTGTTTTGGCACTTCAGTAGCCCGGTTGACTTACTTACTTAATCCCTGAGTTCCTGGAGGAACATAGGGCCTCGGCAACTTGTCTCCACTTTGTCCATAGCAGCCAGTTTGATGTCGTTCCAGTTAAGTCCACACTTGCGGATTTCCTCTTCACACGAGCGCTTTCAAGATAGCCTTGGGCGTCCGACCTGTCTCTTCCCGATTGGGTTCCATACCAGAGCATGACGCGTGATGTCATCATATGGTTTCCGCGAGGTGTGCCCAAACCATCTCCAATTTCTTCTACTGATCTGCTGGGCGATCGGGACCTCAGCAGCAATCTGCCACAGGTCTTGATCCCTTATCTTTTCTGGCCATTATACCCCAATAATTCGACGAAGGTTACACTGTGCAAAATTGATTTACCGCCTCTACTTTGCAAGCGTACTTTCACTGTAATGAGTTTCTCATACCCAACCAGGCCCACGAAAACCGGACAAGTGGATTTTCTGTGTGCGTTACATTTTGCCTCTTACATGTTTGCGATTTCATATATCCAAACCACACGTTTACCGCATTTTCATGGATTTGACACAATAAACTTAGTTTTGTGTTTCGCAATCTTTTATCTCAATCGGTATTATCGATTAACGATGTCACGTAAATCGGCTAACAAAGATTAGATACCATCAGTTTCTACCAACTAATCAGCATTTCAGATTTTCGTTTGGAAGCATGTTCGTTTTCGTGTCTAGCTTCCATCGCATGAGCAATTTTTATTTTCACAGTAATTGAACTTCCACCAGTCTAGTCTTTAAACTGAGTCGAAACTTTTCGCTTTGAGATTCGCTGATGAGTACTTCACTTGTACCACTAAAATCATACTGTAAGGTTTACATGACCTCCACAACACGTCAAACAAACGTCGCATGCAATCAATTCTAACACGAGTTACATTTGAAAAGTCTGCATTTACAGCTTGAAACTTTGCATCCAGTGGAGTATGAGCCAAGTCACGCGATAGATATCTTGCATCAATGATAACCGTTTGGAATATTTCGCAATAACCAATGACAGCTTTGTGTTAATTATTTAAAGACAGAATATATATTTGTTCAACGGGGTTGAGCCTAAGCATGAAAAAATAAATGCGATCTTACTACCTCAAATATTTCCCTTAGGTATATCAAGAATCTTGGTATTCCAAGACTTACACGGACGTGTTAATTGGCGATAGAATTTCCTGATTTGGGGCGTTCACAGATGATCAATTATATACATTGCTCAGCGGAGTGGTTTTTGCGATAGCTGTTAGCGGTCTGTTTGTCCGCGATACTGGAGTGTGTTTATGCTTTGGTCAGGGTGTCAACACCTTAACCCAATTTACTGTGCCAAATTTCTTTGTATTCTTCAGTTCTGTTATGTGCGTATAAGACAGTGCTAATTTCATTTCATATCGGTACTGAGCTGTACGACAGAATGCGCTTTATTAAGGAAGACCACGTAGAGAAGGAATATTTTGTTATTAATGTGTGCTTTGACTATGAACAAATGGTATTTAACAGATGAATAATGTTAACTGAGATAACGAACAGAAAATCAATGAAATGTGAGTGATAACGATAAAAAAACCGATGGCGCAATTGGTAACTGAAATGAAACAATAATGTGTAAGTTAATAAACGAAGATTATCCAAAACATAAGATTGTACAAATTAATACAGAACTTTTTGCACAGAGCTTAGCGTGGTTAAAAGGCGCACGATGTCAGCTGAAGTATTGAGAGAGTGCTTTCAGGCCAGTGGACATTCCGGTTAGAACGTGTGCATGAATTAAGACCGGAACGTTTCAAGCGTGACAATAAAGTTGATCGGCTGGTAGAATAGTCAGTCAGCCTTTTTGGCCATTTGAATATACCTCCTAACCAGGTTTGTTGCAATGATCGGGAATTGGCAGAGACTGATTGTGATTGTTCTGGATGGTTAGTCATTTGAGGTGACTGTAGAAAAAGATCAGTTGGAATACGTGGAACACGGTTTTTCGGGTCATTTGATAGAAATACATGTGTTTGAAAAGGAAGGACAGATTCAAAAAGGCAGCTTTTAATCGGTCAGTGCTAACTGTATCTAAGACACTGTTTTTGTCGATGACAAAAAATATCGGTTTTATGGAAATCACCTTCAATGTTCAAGTGTATGAAGGTTGGAGGGATTTGCGTACTTGTTCGCTTCTGACAAAAACGAAAGCACATGTTTCTAGATCACTTGGGACATAGACAGGATGAAAGTTTGGTCAAGTTGAAAGAGCACGTTATTCACGAATAAATGTAAGTGAGAGGTTAACGACATTTGTGATGTTGATGTCAACATGTAGATAAGACAAAGCTATGAGTTCACCAAGAAGGCGAAGAGTGATGTCATATACCAACTCTGTTGTTGAACACTCAATTATTTTGCTTATAGAGGTACGAATACAGAGAACAATCAATTGTTCTGACCAGTGCTCTTTCTCCGTGTGACATTAAGGCAGCTTTCAGTTGACGATGAATACTCACGAGTAGACCGTTAGGCCAAGGGAGACACGCGGTATTGTGAAGGCGGTTCGCTCCCAGCAACTTATTCAATTCACGAAATAATTTAGATTAAAATTGTGAGCCGCGATCAGTAGTTATTGTAAATAGAACACCTCAATTGTTCATCCAATCAGAAACGTCGGACGTCGAAACACGTCGGACTCACCAATTTCGAGTGGATAGTGAGGAATGAATAGTTAATCTGCTTTTGTTCCTGTTATATCCAAATACAACATTGAATCCGAGGCAATCAGAACACAACGAAAACCGCGTGGAGGATGAATATGTCGTTATTGATGTGTGCGTTGTCTATGAACAAATAGTATTTATTTGAATGATGTTAACTGTGTTAACGAACAGAAAATCAATGAAATGTGAGTGATAACGATAAAAGAAATCTATAGATCAATACGGGTAATCGAAATGGAACAATATCAATACCAACAATAATAATGATCGAAAACATAAGACACTGATGTCCACTTTCGCGATCAGAAAACTCAATCACTAATGTAGATTTTATTATTCAATATCGAAAATTCAATTCTTCAGAAACCAAAATTAAAGACCCTTATGCAACCTGCGATGAATTCGATTCATATTTTATTACTAAATACAATAATTCTATCAATAAATATAACACCGGATCAATTGTTTTAATAAACCCAAAAACATTGACATTAAGACTTTTTGATTTCACGCGTGCTACGTAACACTTCTGTACCGTTGTATACGTTTTGGCTATCGCGATAAAATATTTACTGTACTGTGTGTTCTCTATCTAATTCGTGAAACGTTATTGCAGTAGTCACTCTACTATAAGTTGCTGAGCCCGACGTGATACAAGCACATGTATTTTTTCCTGTACGTCAAATTTTCCCGATTTAAATCAGCGATATTTTTAAGGTAATATTTTTACTTCGTATTATCGTGCATTTTTCTATGGTTTCCTACAATCAGTTTTAACAGTTAGCAGTTTTCTTTTGATTTATCCTGCTTAGAATAGGCTATACTGAACGCGTTATGCTGGCCTCCACGTTAATCAAAACACCAAGTTTCATTTCACATAACCTTGAGTATTGCTTAAAATATTGACGATGACTTTTTTATGTTTGCGCATTTAACGCAGAAATTCCCCACTGATGTGTTGATATAGGTTAGAGAAGTAATCCTGGCGGCCCCTGAAGATGACCACTACCATGCCGTCAGGCAAGCTGTGATATTCCGCAAAGTCTCGTCTGAACGATTTAGGCTATAGCAGCTGTGCGGTCACTTGGAAGTTACCGGTAAAATGTCATCTTACATATTAACGAAGATGCACCACCTTTTGGGGAGATTGCACATGGA
>JACCGJ010000158.1:0-12508 GCA_013407085.1 Atriophallophorus winterbourni
CGTTCCAATCGAGAAGGTACTGAAAAGCCGTCGCACATACCTAGAAGCGTGGAAGCACGCTTATAGATGACCTCACAATGCGGCTGTTTTTCATGCTGCCACAGATCCAGACTCCAAGATCCTTTCCGGCTCGGTCTAGCTTAAAATCGTCTACCCAAAGTGAATGGGCAGTGGAATATATTGCCTTTAGACATGTCCCTTCTAGAGTTCTTGGAGCCTAACGCAGTAACTCCACAACACCCTGGACCTCGACATAAACTTCCTTGCTCTATTTAAAGAGAATTCTATCCTGGTAATCCACCTAGCCACTGGGTGTCCACCGGGGGGTTCTACTGGATGACTCATTTAAAATATTACCGCAATCAGGAATCTGATCTTTTCTCAGTCAAAGTCTACAAAGGTTCACATGCCTTGGCTTTATTCGAACGGTTCTCCAATATGAGGCTGATGTAAACCCGCGTTTGAACAGTCCCAACATAGGGTCCTGTGCGATACGAGAGTGTTTGATGAATTTTCCATCTTTTGTGACATTTTTGCTTAATCGTTTTCTTTGGCATACGCAAAATATTCTCACACATAACTGTTGCTTCTGTCTTGACTAACTTTGTAATTTATGCGATACGGATTTAAATGGAACTAAACATAACCGGAAGTCAAACTCTGTCACAACAATCCGGCTTGAGCCCACAACAGATTGGCAAGACCAACTCATCAAATTATTTGTTTAGCACCGCTGTATTATTATTATCGTCCAATCACCAAAGTGACGGAAGTCACGGCACTAACTGATAGATGCTTTCTTACACCGGATCTAAATAGCCGTGTGGAGAAGATAATGTGCTGATGCCTCAACCTAATCGAGTGAACTCACAACATTAGACATCGGACAACATTATTAGATACTATCCCACATTCGTTATGACTCATGATATTCCCGCGTACTAAGAACAAACGACCGTAAACTCTTACATACACACATTTTATCGTTTCAACTCCCATGAGTGCTCGCCATTCCCAGGCATGCCAGACCCTCCAACCAACGTTCAACTGGAACCCGGACCGCAGGATGGTATGCTTCTGGTCACGTGGATGCCAGTTGCTCAGGATCAAGACGCCGCCGCCGCCGAATCCACAGTCAATTCCGATTCAACCTTGCCGGTACAAGGTTACACGGTGTGTCTGAACGAGCGATCGCTGGTGGAAGTGCAAGGAGCCTCGAGTAAGTGAAACCCGGCTTTGAAACGTTCCTAGGATAAGTTGATTTTAATCCAGAACTCGAACCCAGATGTATGCCACTTTCTGGCATCATTTTGTTCAACGTGTAAGGTTCCAGTGTGTGTCTAATTTATTGTACTCAGCGCGATTAGATGAACGAAACCTGTAAAACCAAACACTCACTCATTCAGACCTCTCCGTGCCGGGTGGCACATGAGGCGAAGACAACTTCACGCCAGTGGTTCCGGTCTGCGGCTGCTTCCGTTGCCGTCTGCACCGTGAATACTTGTGCATGTAGTTCGCGTTCCAACGTTCTGCGCCAAGTTTCCTTGGGCCGTCCCCTTTTTCGTTTACCTTGTGGACGCCAGTGAATGGCTACCTTCGTATGCGAACTGGGATCCATGCTGCAGACATGACCGAACCATCTCCACCATCGTCTTTTGACTACGGTAGATACCACCTCCAGACCAGTTTTTCGCAGCAGCTCTTCATTCGAAATGGTGTGTGGCCAAAAAATCCGTAGAATCCTTCTCAAGCACTTAGTTTGAAACACGTTCATTCTGCGCTCAGTGGCAGCGGTCGTCTTCCAGCATTCCGATGCATACAGCAACACACTCAGAACGTTGCTCTTGAAGAGTCTGATCTTCGTGTTAATGCTGAGAGCGGAGGATTTCCAAATGGAATTCAGCATGCAAAATGCTTGGTTCGCCTTCCCGATCCTTCTCCTCACCTCATCTTCACAGTCACCGTTTACAGTCAGTTTGCTCCCAAGGTAGACTGTATCTGTAACCTCACTGAGCGGTTGACCGTCCACGAACACTGGTGGTTGCTCCACACACACACTCCGCGTTTCAAGGCCACGTGCCGATTCTGTCCCCTTTCATCTCTAATGGCGTTCACTCAGGAATCCCACAACACAGGATAACTCCAATTAGTCAAATGCGTTTATTACACACATGACAAAGAGCAAAACACCCCAGTGTTATATAAACAAATCAAGTAATCACAAAACTGATTCTCAAACACGTCTGTCCCGGTTGTCACTTCGATCTGATTTGTCAATCGATTTCATGGCGTCCTTGAAGATTGGTACATCGTTCTTAAAGGATCACGTGGTGCATCTCATCCGAAAACTTGATTAGCGCTCCCCGCCAATGCACCTCATACCTACATACATGTCCATTCATCATTTGAGAATTTCTGTAAGATGTTGGATGGTATTATGTATCCAAAGCACACGCCGGACGGCAAAGTGCCCGCACAGTCAGAGACTGCACGTGGGCGATATGACTGTCAGGTTGCCAGGCTAGACAGTTATGACAAAAGAAACTACAAATGGTAATGAGACTCCAGCGTGTTTCAGTATGCAGCTCACTACCGGTGCCACTCATTTAAGCACGATATTGCCCACAGCTCAGAATACTGCTGATTGACCTCCGTATGTAAAAATTTGACTGCGAATAGTCGTTACCCTAATGAAAAGATTGAACGTAATAACAGGCAATCCATTCTTGAATCCCTGTTAAACAGTTGTTTCAATAACGCAGTAACATGTCCCTGATCTCGGTGTTGAAAAGTAAACCATTCCTCACTCGTCCGTCATAATCAAAACAAAATATTTGTCAATCAATAAAATTCTAGATCAATCTAATCATACTCCTCCTCAATTGGTAATTTTTACGCAGACGATCACGCCATTATACCACTGAACACCATCCGAGATTGTTTGGAAAAGTTGTATTCCTCGCAAGGCGTTGAAGAAGAAGCGGCACCAGGTGTTCTACCGAACCCGTCAAACTCGGATTCCGAATTTCCAAATGAGAAACAAACGAACCCTTTGCAAGTACTCTTCATCACCGTACATTCCACCGTCCCCGTATCAGTGATGAATCCGGCGCAGACCGCCGAAGATGTTGTGCTCAAAGGATCTGGAGGACCAGCTTCATTACCTGTCAGCCTGGACGCAGGTTTGCTCATTGCTGCGGCTGGATCTCTCGAGGCTGCCGGGAAAATATTCGGGCCTCGCATGGCCGAAAAGCTCGGCATAGTGAGTGATCATGTGTCATCGAAATATTGATGGATTTCAACAGAGAAATATTACTGCTCATGTACTTGTGACTTGTAATGTAGGATACTCAGTCGTAGAGATGCGTGGGGTATACAGAACATATGGTGTTGTGTTGATAGTAACCTGCCAAAACCAATCAGCGAGTATAAGTGCTGGTATGTATTCAACGTTAAATTAGTGTTCATTTGTTGCATGCGCGAAGATTCGCACGTGGATATATGCATCCTGTGGATTTTTATATCCAGTAAATCTCTGTGGAGAAATAGGCAGCGAATTCTCGGAACTGCTCATGAAGTCTGATGATTCAATGATTTATGGTTAAAAAGTTAATACTTTAAAACACCATAGGATTACAGTATGAATTAAAATGTTAAAAATATAATAGGATAAAAGCATTAGAGAATATCAAATGTAAGGCTCACGAATGATACTCTTTTGCATGTAAAAGTCCAATTTCACTTTAAACATCGCCAGGCAAGAAGAGTCGACCACATGTTAGGGTAAGGAATCCCAAAGAAATATAGCACGTATGGCGAAAAAATGGCGCCGACAGTCAATACGGGAACTTGTGACGTAAAGGGATAAGGTATGTCCGCGTGTCACTTTCCCTTCACACACATCAACCAAGTGTTTTAGTGCAAATCCTTCGGTAGACACAATTCTATACGTCAGAATAATATCACGTCGTATCCTCCTTTGGGTAAAGTCACATAGACCCAGAGGTCGCAATCTTTCGGTGTACGGAACATTGCGAAGGTCCATCACTAACTTTATTGCTCTGTGATATATTGTATCAAAGAGAGCAATATCTTTTCGCAGCTAAGGAGCCCAGACCACTACCGCATACTCCATCGTAGGGCGAAGGTAAACGTTCATTAGCCTTGGTAACTTTAACAGCGAGAATCATCCAAATATTCTTTGAAATATACCTAACAATCTGCTGCCCTGTCGATATATTATCTGGCAGTGAAGTATGTTCTTCAGGTTTTCACTAATCCATATTCTAAGTTCTTTTTCCAACGAGCTCCATGTCAAGTTTTTAGGCAATAATCTATATATCCAGGGAAAATTCTTGCCAACGTGAAGCACATTACTTTTCCGTATGTTGAAGTCATATCATTCACGGCCGCCCAATTTGACACTGTCCAAATCCCTTTGTAGTTTCTCACAGTAATCTGCAGAACTTATTGGCGACCAAATTTCCATATCATCCGCGAACACGACCACTTTGGATGATATGAAGAGGGGGGGGGTAAATCGTATAAGTATATTAGAAAGTGGAGCGGGCCTAGCACGGATCCTTGTGGGACTCCGCTTGTGGTTTTGAACATTTGAAATAGCACTCCGTTCACTTTAACTCAGACGTGGCGATTGCAGAGATATTCGCACAACCCTGAGAGGAGTGGTTCACATAATCCTAAACGTATCAGTTTTTGAAGAAGCAAATGGTGTTTGACTATGTCAAAAGCCTTAGAAATGTCTAAGTAACAAACGTGAATACTTCTATCCAACTCCTTTGTCCAGTCATCGAACGCTATGAGAAGATTTGTTAGACAAGAGCGATGAGATCGAAATCCATGCTGCGCTGGCAAAAACAAATTACTCAATTCAAAGTGTGTAACCATTCTTTCCGAGACTATACGTTCCATGACCTTACCAATAACAGGTAATAGTGTGACAGGAGGATAATTTGCAGCATCAGATCGACAGCCTCCTTTAAAGATAGGTGTAATCTCGCCGGACTTTCAACCATTTGGTCCCACTCCCTCAGGCATCGAATAGTTAAACAGGCTTGGAAAAAAAAGAATTGGTTTCGAACCAATCAGCATTTTCCAGTGTCCCAGAACGCAATTCTACCAACCATAGGGACTCTAAAAGGCTAACACGAGCAATCAGAACACCCATATCGTGACAACGGAAAGTCATGCGAACCCTGATAGTGCTCTGTCTACCTGATGAGTGCAAGCATCACGAGATCAGCCATGGGGTGTGTGTGTGATGAAAATGCATGCACGAAGATTTTTGTGTGCTTGTGTGCAGGCTTAGGTGATCGTGGTCGTGACAGCCTTATACAACGTTGGCTTACAAGTTCACACATAGTTTACCAATTAGCAATTCTGTTAAGGCATATGGATTCTAATTGAACCGTCTCTACCCGATGAGTGCAAACCACACGAAACCAGTTTGGGGTGTCTGTGATGGAAATGCAAGCAAATGTGGCTCCTTGTTTAAGACATATCAACATGTGTGTGAGCGCACATCATTGAACAAGTTGGTCATGGAAATCTTATCCGACAGTGTCTAACAAACTGAACTCAAGCACGTTCGGTTTATGATTCTACTGTCCCTACTTGATGAATGCAAACGATACGAAACCGTTCGTCGGGTGGGTGGGTGTAATGGAAATGCATGCAAATGAGCATTTGAGCTCATCACTTGTTTTCCTTTTCATAGTACAAGCGTACTCCGTTGCATTTTCCAAATGTTTGCTTTCTTTACAATAATCCTGGAAGCTGTGACCGCCCGTATCCGCAACAAACGATAGCTACCTTGTTTATTGATTTTTGCAGAATGAAGCCGAGGCTAGAAGAGTAGGAATACCGCTGGGCAAGGACGATCTTGTCAAACCAGACTCAGATCCAGCTATTCGAGGAGAACGTGATCGGGAAACTGGTTTGGTCACGATATCCGCCGCGGACCTCTCCGGAGGAAAATGCAGTCCAACAAGCGACGCAGTTGGTTTGGCAGAAGTAAGTTCCAGCTGGTCAATTGCATACCATTTTCTCTGGGTTCTGCGAAGAAACGAATGAGTGATATACTGTTTTCTCGACTGTGACACTCAGTGTTTTGCCCCACGATGATAATCTTTTGTGCTGTTTTTAGGCCCTACTAAGAGAACGTGGTTTGCTAGACAACGATCGGAATGCGACGTCATCTCCCGAGGTGTTGCATAATCGTGACGCATGGCCGTGGGCACGTGCCATGTCTCGTCGGCATTTTTTAAAACAGCATCGACAATCGCCACTCCTAAGACCTTCCATTCCTATTTTACCTCATCCCACAAACACCAAACACCCGCGCTGCTGGAGACAAACGCGCTCCATGTCAGACGAGCATACTCCGCGTCGGCACGGAATAAACCCACTTTGTCAACCAGAGGACCTTAACGAGAGCTTCTTATCGTCCGATACAGACCCGGGTCAATCGCATTCATTAAACAGTTTACGTTCAGCGGCGAGGAACTATTCATCACGAATACGTGTTTCCTATACAAACAGTTCCGACGTACATCGTAGAGACCCATTCCAGCAGGTCCTTCGAAAACAAAGAGCATCCCAACATTATCGCCAACCGGATGAATACGCATTCAAGCAGCACTATTTGAATTCTTACGAAAAGTCTTCCCATGCTGTTGGTCCTATCGTAGCCTTGTTTTCTTCACCATCACTGCCCGAAAGCATGCACTATGCTCGACGCTCACGACCCGACCACCAAACGGAATACTTCAATCACAAATCGTTGGCAATGCGTCGAAGTCGCAGCAGTAGCGGACACACTGGAGTAAGATTTCACGGGGTGCAAACGCCACTTCGTCAAGGTCCCAGTGACATAGCACCAATGGGAATGGAGACGCGTGCTCGGATATCAGGAACAAGCACATTCTATCCTGAATACGAAAGGGTTCGTCAAATGGGGAAGGGATGTTGTCTACTCGGTGTTGTCTTTGTACAAATCATTCAGGGTCATGTTGTGATTGTTTTTTTGTTAATAGTGGCTCAATTCAACATATTCCTTCGTTTTTTCAGGTACAACATGACAGGTCAAGCTATCCTGACAGAACAGAATGTAAGTGAAGTGTATATCCGATGATGTTAGGATGATGCTAAGTTATTTCCCGATATTATCGGAGTATGGTAGATAATATTGAATGTATATATTTACCCAAAAAAGGAAATGAGTTAAAGAATATTAATAGTAGACGAAAATAAGTCAAATCAGATAAGTATTGAGGATTTGATTAACTTAATTACGGGAAATTCAGGAGAAGACATTCAAAGAAGTCAGGCGTTGAGTTTACGGAGTGATTAAAATTGACCGTTTGGTTTAGTCTACCAGCGACATCTTAGTATTCCTCCTCATAAGTACCGTGCTGCTGCCGCGAACGCATTGGTTTTACATTTCCGAGTTTGAATCCGGATCCAGGAATGGATACGCCCTGCTGATGAACTCTAACGAGAGTGGATGCACTCACTTTTAAATCTGAAGCAACAGAGTACTTATGAGTAGTTGATAAGAAAGAATTATTTATCCGAAACTCCAATTGATAAACACGCTAGAATATTCGGAGCCGTGATAAGATAAGATAAATCTTTAGCGTACCAGTCTGCGCAATGATTCGGAACCATATGTTCCTTCTACAAATGTCCCGACTAGCGCGGTGAAAGGTTTATAATTCAAGATTTCAAATGTGCTATCAGCATCCGTTACATAATTTAAACTTTTCACCAATGTGAAACCTGACTCTGCTATACTTATCTGAAAGCGCACAAAGCGTGTAGATACTGTGATTTTGCAGTGCTTTCAACGTAATAGAAACTGTTTCACATTTTTCCAGTTTACTCGTTACGTATTGATTCGCTATTTTTCAGCCTTGAAAGACACAGACCGCCCAAGGTTATTGGAACGAGAGACAAGAAGCATGGGCACCCATGTCCGAACCGAGGTCCGCTTCGTGTTAGCGCTGCACACTTACGACCCGGCGACAATGTCTCCTAATCCGGACGCCGTACAAGAAGAGCTGCCTTTCAAACAAGGACAAGTAATACGGGTATGTCTTAAATGTTACTGGGAATCAAGCATGCGGTGTATTAACCTCCTGAGTTCCATTATAGAAAAAGACTTCACGCTGAAGTGGTTAAAATAACAAAGTTTGGTGTGTGAATATAGTGAACCAGGTGGTTGGGGCGGATATCTCCGAAGTCTGGCGTCCGGTTCTGCAGCGGGTAAAGATTAACATTGCACGGCTGTCACTATATCTTCTTGTGTGCAACTATCTCCTCCCGGAGGCTGATTCGGCTTCAATGAAGATTCTTGGGAATTTGGGTACAAAGCGGCGTCCCCAGAACCACTCGGCGTTTGTGCGAGTCAGCTCCTCTATCCTTTGCACAACCGATTGTGAACTGCAAGGGAGCAGGGATTTGACAGAAACAGGTGGTGTACATCAACTAACCGTCCACCATACTCTGTTCCAGATTTTTCCTCAGGGTTTTCTCCCGAAGGCTTTCCCGCGATCGGGTGTTCCGCAATTAAGCGAAGGTTTAAATCAGGGTTTTCCTTACCTTAGATGAAATGCCATCCCAGGCTAACGAGCTCCGTCTGCCCGAACCAAACTGGTTTTCAGTCGCCGGTCACTCGCCCTAGCTCCTTCTCCTGTTAGTAGAATCAGTTCAGCCGGGCTCGGGGAGCCACTCGTGCAGGCCAGAAGCTGGACTTGATTGTCAGAGGATATTTCAGACGCGCGCCATGTGGGAGCATTTTATAAACAGTGGGAGCTTATCCCCACTGACAACCTTTGGAACCTCACTATGTGCACGGATTAAGCTAGCAGATACATCGGTCAGCGGATATTGTTCTCACAAGTACAGAAAACAGAGTAATGCCACAAAATGTAGGGGTCGTAACTGAACACCCTAAATTCCACGAAGCTATCTGTCACAAGTGAAATGGTTCAATTTTCACAATACGGATCCCGATCGGTTCACGAACAGGCCAAATGTATTGATGATTGAGCGTAGCCATACGAGGAAATATTGTGCCAGCAGATTCAACGTTGTTCTCGGCTAACGAATTAACGACGTTCCAGAGCACATCTAATGTTGAAGATTAGTATATATATTATAGAGATATAATATATATATATATAATATAAGCTATAGAATATATATATATATATATATATATTATAATATATATAGTATATATATATCTATGGAACTGGTAGCAAGTGTTGTTGGTCAGTTTCGGTCGATGAGACCAGAATGGAATCCAAACGGCAGATTTATTCATGTCGACGCTTTTCCGAATGACGAAACAGTCCGATTCGGGAGGAACAAATCTCCCCGCAGCGCTTGAAACGAAATAGAAACTCCTGTTGTATGCATCAGTTGCACGCCGGTTTTTTTTGGGGGCGTGATTTTTTTTTTCTGCGCTTCAGAGCAAAGAGCTGTATCTGCTCCTCCCCATGTTGCAGACGACGCTTTGTACAATGCCTTCAAAGTAAGCGGCCAATATCAACTTCTTGCTTACTCGTAAGGTTAATGCCAAGAGCTTTCCTATCTCTTTTGCAAACGTCCACGTACCGCAAGTGAAGTCTGCCCAATGGTCGACTTCCTAATTGCAACTCACCATAAAGTAGATCTTTCGGAATACGACAATTTTCCATTCTGTATACGTGGCCAAGCCACCACAGGCGCCGCTGTCGTAGTAAGATGAACATGCTCCGTAGACCACATTTTAAAAGCACTTCAACATAAGTCAATCTGTCCATCCACGATATGTTCAAGGTACGACGGATGCTTCGTAGATGGAAAGCATTCAGCTTCCTTTTGTGAGTGATCCTGGTTTCACAGCCGCATTTAGTACGCACGCGCTGTATACCATCATCTTTGTCTTTACAGCCAAGTTGCGGTTACTCCAGACACGAGAACTCAATCAGGACAAAATAACAGCTGCTATGCTAACCCGCTTATTAATCTCCGTGTCTAGCAAGGGGTTTTGAGCAGTCGACATTTAGTGAGTACCTAGGTCTCTATAATCCCCAATGTGATATTTGCATCATTTTAACAATATCAAAAATGTAATACATTACACATTATTGACGTTTCCGAAATAGATATTTGGCGATCTGGACGAAGACGGTTTCTACCTCGGCGAATGCAACGGACTGCGAGGTTTGGTTCCGTCGAACATGGTCTCACAACCGGAACTTCAACATCATGTATTACAAGCAGCGCCCAGTGTCCACCACGCCAAACGCGAGGCGTACACAGATCGCAGCGAATGGACTCCACGTCACGGGCGACCAGACAAGCCGCTGACGTCATATTCCGAACGCGCATCACCCCGTTCCCTGCCATCTGCTCACGTGAGTGCTAACTGTAAGAAACCTATTCCCACGTGCACTTACACCACGGAATAAGTTGGTCGATCTGTAGATGTTGCTGGCTCCTACTGAACTGGTCGAGCGAACAAAGCTACTCAAATGTGCCAGTCTGGAGAACAGTTCATAAACGCTTAATTGCGATCGGTCAAACAGTGGACGGTAGCCCAGGTCGTTAAGGTGTGGGACTAAAATGGTGATAGTCGAATCCCACCCCCGAAGCGGAGGATATGCACTGCTAATGAGCTCAAATAAGAGCGAAACTCGAGTCCAGTGCTTCCATTATCGGCCATCGTGATCAACTTTGTGAATAGTTCGATGGGCTTGGCACGGATGAGTAGTCACAAATATAAACAACATATTCTCCAAATATCGCTTAAGTTGGTCGAGCCCGTCTTAACCAAGGCAGGCTTCAAACTTGGTCCACCATTCAGACTGTTGGAGACGTCAAGAAACCGAGCTCGCAATAATTGTGGTTGTAGTAAGTGTGTAACTGAACCGTTTGATTCACCACTAATACATACAAACTGCATTCACAATTAATGCAGGCGAGCATCATATATTATATTCGTTGGTTCATATTCATCATGCGAATCGAGTGCAGTACGTTTTAAAGTTTACCAACCAGTTCACTCCTGATTCAAGGCTTACGATCAATAAGAGAACGCAACAGAAAACCGGCTAGGGCCGTCAATATCCTAAACCATATAGGTGCTATGATTTCGCCAAAATAGGGAATGGCGGTAAATTACAGTGCATTGGATTAGGGCTACTTTCCGAAACAGTTTTACACCTGAGTGAAACAGGGAATCAAGGTTAACACGATTATGGTACGGTATGGTATGAAAGCACAAGCCTGATCTGGGCTAAGATAGTGTCAGGTTGCCCAGGCCTAAACAGATATGAGGAAGAAAAAAGAACAGGAAATGGTAGTGAGACACCAGCCTGTTTCAGGATGCAGCTCACTACCTCTGACCAATCAATTTAGCACGGTGTTAGCAGCACAGCACGAAGTACTGCATGATTAGCAAGTACACGCAGGCTCGGCAAACATTATCCACATCCTGAGCTACGAATCTTCACCTTCATTAAGGTCAACTGTTTGACCCTGCGATTTTCCGTTAGGAAGGCGCGTGCGTGCCACTGCACATTTGTGGGACCATCAATCTTATTTGGAACAATAGAAATATGAGCAATCTTAATGGAAACATCTCAGCAATGGAATCTTTCATCACATGGTGTTGAAGAAAATAGTGTGTTACATCCGCAAGATTAACCATCATCATCATCATCATCGTGAAGAGCACTAAAGCGGCATCAAGTACCAAATACTTAACTGCTGTACAACCATAACACGTGGCGATCTTGAAATGATGGAGGAGGGAGAAATCTAAAATGCTACGGAACATAAAGAAAATTAGGCACAAACACATTGGCATGAGGTGCGTACGTCTCGAATCTAACATACATTGAAGCAAGTGTTGTGACATCAGCAAGATTGCTTTCACTATCACACATCGTAACAAACCAGTTCATTCATCTGGCATTACAAATTCTTCCACATGACAGACAGTCATTCCACCCGACCGAACGACGAAACATGAGCATGAGGGCAATCCGAGTAGGACAGGTCCACACATCCGCACACCCCGACTCCCAGATTCTGCCCGTTTACCGATGAACGGAACACCAGATGTGATGTACCACCACTCGAGGCCATCGATACAGCACTTGACCACCACATGGAATGCTCCGGTCAGATTGCCAGATCAACCACCGATAAAAAACAATCTCCCCACGGAACACAGGCAAAGCAAACAGGGGACGCGGCCGGTGAGAAAGGAAATGGTTGCCATCTACGATTACGATCCGAGTGTTTTAAGTCCAAATGCGGATGCAGAGGTAAGTGAAGACGAATCACGCAGAGAGATTGAAATTTATTGGCAGTTTTTCCTCACCCAATAGGGTCTCATATACCCAAAGATGACTGGTATAGTATGGTATGAAAGCACAAGCCTGATCCAGTCAGAGACTGCACGTGGGCTAAGATACTGTCAAGTTGCCCA
>JACCGJ010000158.1:13508-38328 GCA_013407085.1 Atriophallophorus winterbourni
TTGCGGTTGCCACAGACATGAGAGTTTGAAACGGAATAATATAGCAGCTGCTCTGCCAATCCGATTATTAATCTCAGGGTCCGGATATAGGTTATCTGCAACAGTTGAGTCAAGATATACACAATGATGTACGGAGTATAAACACACACATTTTATGCCTCCCGTTCAGAGATGGGGAATATTCAAGGTCAAAGTTTGGCAACAAACCATATTACAGTGGAACCCGGGTACAACGAATATCTGGGGGGAGAGTAAAATGTTCGTTAAAAGCGGAATTCGTTGTAAGTAAAACGCATTGTCAGACATGATTTTGCCGTCGTTTTTCTGTGCACGTGTAAACAAGTGAAGAATGTCTTACCTTTGTGTGTTTCTGCATGCGTGTAATCCATTTGATGATTGGATGATGCCACAGCACACAGATCACAACACTAAATCCAAGTTCATGTTAATAATAATGAATTTATTCTAAAACGTAGTAGTAAAAACATCTTGCACACACACTGACAGTCCAATCTCACGCTTTCATGAAGTAGCTGGCGATGCTCTTTTGTTTATGTTTTGACTTCGCCACCGCCTCGATCTCTCTTTCCATAAAATTCAAGTTCTATTTCGACGTCTCTTCCTTCTATCCTAAAAATCTCCTGCAGAGATCAAGAGCACTCCTGGCATCTTTCACAGACGGAGCTACCAGTCACAGGGAATTCACGTGATTTTCTTGTGTGTGCGTGCGAGTCAGTTAGCACACTGTAAGCTAGGCTACCTGTGTCTCGCCAAGCTGTGTGTCAGTTCTATTCTTAGCGCACTACAGGCCACTCTTGACGGAGCGTTGTGTGTTAAAGGCAAGACAAAGCGAGTTCGTTGTATGTATGAACTTTATAGAACAAACATAACTGTCGGCAATGTGTACAGTGTTTGTAAAAGGCGAGATTCGTAACGAACAGGTTCGTTGAACGAATGTTTTAAATAGGCTTACAAAGAAGGAATTTATTTGGGAAATCATGGTGTGTTCGTTCAACCCAAGAATTCGTTGAAAACGAGTTCGTTGTTGGTGGGTTCCACTGTACCATGAAAACGTTATTTGCGAATTATGCCTTCAACCTGCTGACAGATAGCTATGATCATTCAATCCTGTAAACTATGACACCTGTTTCTCACCCACTTCTTACCCAGCCTCATCGGATATCCATCCGAGCCATTTGCTCGAAAGGTCAATCAAAGGACGCCGAGTGTACCCTCGTGGTCGGTCGTGGCATGACAGCCACTCCGGGGCGTCTTCGGGCCACTCACATTGGAACCAAAGTAGCCAAGCTGAGCTGGATGCCAGGCAACAGCAATTTGTGGCATCGCGTGTACTTGAACCACCATGAATTGCACGCCTGTCCACCCGGGGTATACAAGGTGGTGTTAAGAGGTATGTATGTCCCGTTACCATCGTCTGCATGTTTTCGAGTATCTCACCATTTCGTATGCCACCCTAGATCTAACTCCGGACACCTCATACACGGTGTGCGTCCAAGCGTTGCCTGATCAGTCTCCAGCCAACCTGAATGTGCCTGTCCCCAATTTGTTAGCCACACAGAGTGGGGTGGATATCACGAACTTGGCCGCGTTTATCGAATTTCGAACTCTACCGATTGGTAAGTATTCCCAGTGAGCTAACCAGCTTTTCCCATTCCAGTAGATATGCCTTGCCTTTGTTTTATCAGCAAAATACATTTACGGTTAATTACCTCGTAGTTTTGTTTACAATAATCTATTATCAAGTTTCTTCGGTCAAGTGGTTGTTGCAGATGTAGTTCCCATGTAAGACGAAACGAGAGGTATTTTCGCTAAAGCTTCGTTTTTTCAAGATTCAAAAAGTACATAGCTTCACAATTATCATATCATAGTAAATATTCGTTCAAGAAAAAGGTATAAAATAAACATGTAATGTCAACTATAGTCCAGTTGAATACTTACCATGAGTCGCAGGTGTCGTTAAATCGTTATGCAACAAATAAGTATCCAAATTTCGAATAAACGTTTCGATGCTGGGAGAGATTATAAGAGTTTCGGGGAGGGAATTCCAAAGGAAACAGACACGTACACAATAAAAATATCGGCGAAAGATGATACTGGAGTGGGGGATTTGTAGTGTCGCTGAGTGACCGCGTGTATGTCGTGACTCACGGTATTCGAATAAATGTTTTAAAGGATGATGTGGGGTATTTAATATTTTGTATGTTATTATCACATCACTACGAAGGCTTCTTTGAAAGGGAGTATGGAGTCTCAGCTTTTGCAATCGTTCCTCGTACGTTAGTTTCCGGAAACCACTTACGAGTTTGGTTGCACGATGGTATATTTTATCAAGCAATAGTATATCCTTTTTTAACCACGGAGTCTAAGCTTGCGATGCATGCTCCATGGTTAAAATTAAGTAGGCTTTTATGATGGTGGACAACATTCCAGGCGAGAAAGTTCTGAAAATCCGTCGCAGCATACCTAGAAGCTTGGAGGCAAGCTTGTAGATAACCTCACAATGCAAGATGTTCTTCAGGCTGCCGAAAACCCAGACTCCACGATCCCTTTCCGACTCGGGTCAGCTCAAATTCGACTGCCCAAAGTGAATTGGTAGTGGAATTATAATTGCTTTAGCAATCTCTTCTATATTCTTGAGCCAAATGCAGTAGCTCCACAAACACACATGTATCTCACATCAACATGTCCCTTGCTTAGTTAAAGAGAATATCTTTACAGGTAATCCAAATAGCCAATGGTGTCTCACCGTGGGTTCTTACTGGATGACCTCTTTAAAATGTCACCGCAATCATAAATCGGATATATTCGTCCATTGCAAAGATCTAACCAGGGTTTCACATGCTTCGCATTTATTCGAACGGTTCTCAATATGAGACCGATGTAAATACGGGTTTGACAGTCCAAACAGTGGGTCTGTGCATACGAGAGTGTTTGGTGAAATTTCCATCTTTTGTGACATCTTTTCTCAACCGTTTTCTTTGACATACTCAAAATATTCTCACACGTAACCGTTGCTTCTGGCTTGACTAACTTTGTAATTTATGCGATACGGATTGAAATGAAACTAAACCTATCCGGATGTCAAACTCTGTCACAACAATCCGGCTTGAGCCCACAACAGATTGCCAAGACCAATTATTTGTTTAGCACCGCTGTATTATTATTATCGTCCAATCACCAAAGTGACGGAAGTCACGGGACTAACTGATAGATGCTTTCTTACACCATATATATGCAACATTGGGTCGTCTGGATCTAAATAGCCGTGTGGAGAAGATAAGGTGCTGATGTTTCAACCTATTCGAGTGACCTCCCAACAATAGACATCGGATAACGTTATTAGATACTATTCCACATCCGTGTTCACTCATGATATTACTGGGTACTAAGAACAAACGACCGTGACCTCTTACATGCAAATATTTTATCGTTTCAACTCCCTCGTGCGCAGGCATGCCAGACCCTCCAACCAACGTTCAACTAGAACCCGGACCGCAGGATGGCATGCTTTTGGTCACGTGGATGCCAGTTGCTCAGGATCAAGACGCCGCCGCCGAATCAACCACCAATTCTGATTCAACCTTGCCGGTACAAGGTTACACGGTGTGTCTAAACGAGCGATCGCTGGTGGAAGTGCAAGGAGCCTCGAGTAAGTGAAACCCGGCTTTGAAACGTTCCTAGGATAAGTTGATTTTAATCCAGAATTCGAACCCAGATGTATGCCACTTTCTGGCATCATTTTGTTCAACGTGTAAGGTTCCAGTGTGTGTCTAGTTTATTGTACTCAGCGCGATTTGATGAACGGAACCTGTAAAACCAACAAATGGTTTGATTTTGCAACTACTCATCAGTACCAAGTCCTTCGAAATATTCACAAAGTTGATCACGACGGTCCACGTTGGAAGCACTGGACTCGAGTTTCGCTCTTGTTTGAGCTCATCAGCAGTGCATATCCTGTCTCGGGTCGGATTTGAACCCAGGACCTTCACCATTGTAGTCTCATGCCTGAGCTACCGTCCACCGTTTGACCGATCGCAATTAAGCCTCAATGAATGTTTCTCCAGACTGGCACATTTGAGTAGCGTCATATGCCCGACCAGTTGAGAAGAAGCCAGCAACATCTGTTGTGGTCATCCAGCCGATCTGTTCTCCATGTCAGGTCTTACCATCAGATACAGTGTAAGCTAACACCGATTAGATCTGACGGGCATTGTTGTTCAAGAATGTATGGAGATTTTGTTCATTATGTTTTGCGACTACTCATCAGTACCGGGATTCTAATCCGACCCGAGACAGGATATGCACTGCAGATGAGCTCAAATAAGAGCGAAACTCAAGTCCAATGTTTCCAATGTGGACTGTTGTGATAAACTTTGTGAATATTTCGAAGGACTTGGTAGTGATGACCAGTCGCAAAACATAATGAACAAAATCTGCACACACTCGTTCGTTGATCGTTGATCTGAAAGTTACTTTAAAAATGGGAATTAACATTCTCAAAAGTTTACTTTTTTCAAGCTTACAACACAAATCATGGGTGACTTCTGACAAGAGGAACCGTGATAATAGAGTACTATCACGACATCACTCAGGGGTTCAGGAGTTCTCTAACGATGTTGTTCCGATGCGCTTTTGAATGGCTGCTGTGACGGTACGGGCCCGGAGCTAGTTTGGTAGCAAGCACCGAATGTTCAATTTGATTACTCAGCCTCAGTTATTTAGTCTTCTCGAAACTAAGTTTATGTTCACGATTTTGTTGATTCGTCTACTAATCTTGAACAATCGCACCGATTTTGTAGAAAGCAAGTTTTAACCTTCCCCTTTTGTTCGAACTAGTACCAGATGCAGTTAAATAAACACTGTTGATACTCGTAAACGTTTGTAAATAATCCTCACTAACATTTTTGTGTTGTTCGCATTCATTAAGAAGAGACAATGAAATTTGTGTTTAAATATTGGATAAAGCACTAGAGCCGGACATACAAAATGATCAAGTGCATGTTCCCACAGTGGAAGTATTCAAATAGCGAGACGATGATGTTTCGCTCTCCGAACAATCCATAATTCTGATGTGTTGCTCACATCCCCCGAAATTACACTACGCCACCAGTTTCTGGCTGTTTGCCGCCATTAGGTGGAGACAGTAAGATTAGGTTCAGTGAGCCTTGAAACAGTGGATAAATGGTAAACAAGTGTAAGCTTGAATGCCAGAAACCGGTAGTGGTGTGTCAGTGCGAGGGTATGTGAGCAACATATCACTTCGGTCGTCCATAAGCGCTTCGAGTGCTTGACCACGAATCACTATGTGATTCTGTGTTTGAACATCGTGGTTCGTTGTACGAACCCTATACAACAGTGGCATTCAAACTTACACTTGTTAATCCAAAATTCTGTTTCGTTCTGAATTTTCCGCGAATCAATTAGGAAATTTGCACTCACATGTTGGATTGAAACAGCGCCAACAGTTCAGTAGAACGTCCTCAACAGGAAAGAGAGCAAGTCTAAATTAGTTGATTGCTTGTCGTATCGGCTAAGTTAGTTTGGCCGAGGTTAGATGACTTCTAGAGACTACTAATGAGTACTATTGTAAGGGGAAGGGGATGTCAGAAGTTAGTACGTCATGTCAATCAAGGCGAAATGACGGTTTCCTATCCATCGATCGAACGTAAACCCCGTCACACACCCCGCGTTTCAAGGACACGTGACGATTCTGTCCCCTTTCATATCTAATCTCGTTCACTCAGGAATCCCACAGCACAGGATAACTCCAATTAGTCAAATGAGTTTATTGCACACATGAAAAAGAGCAAAACACGATAGTGTTATATAAGCAAATCAAGTAATCAAAATATCGACCTGAAACATGTCACTTCGATCTGATTTGTCAATCGATTTCATGGTGACCTTGAAGAATTGTACATCGTTCGATAAAGGATCACGTGGTGCATCTCATCCGAAAACTTGTGATTAGCGCTCACCGCCAATGCACACCACACCTACATACTATGCCATTCAAATCATTTGAGATTTCTGTAAAGATTTTGGTATGGTATATATGGTATAAAAGAACAAGCCTGATCCATGCAAAGTGCCGCACAGTCAGAGACTGCACGTGGGCTAAGATACTACTGTCAGGTTGCCCAGGCCTAGACAGTTATGACAAAAGAAATACAAATGGTAATGAGACTCTGGCGTGTTTCAGTATGCAGCTCACTACCGGTGGCCAATCAATTTAGCACGATATTAGCCACACAGCACAGAAATACTGCATGATTGTACATCCGTATGTAAAGATTTTGTCTGCGAATAGTCGTTAAACCCTAATGAAAAGATTGAACGTAATAATAGGCAATCCATTCTTGAATCCCTGTTAAAACAGTTGTTTTAATAACGCAGTAACATGTCCCTGATCTCGGTGTTGAAAAGTAAGCCATTCCTCACTCGTCCGTAATAATCGAAACAAAATATTTCTCAATCAATAAAATTCTAGATCAATCTAATCATACTCCTCCTCAATTGGTAAACTATTCGATTTTTACGCAGACGATCACGCCATTATCCCACTGAACACCATCCGAGATTGTTTGGAAAAGTTGTATTCCTCCCAAGGCGTTGAGGAACCAACGGCACTTGGTGTTCTACCGAAACTGTCAAACCAGGATTCCGAAGTTCCAAATGGGAAACAAGTACTCTTCATCACCGTTCATTCCACCGTCCCCGTATCAGTGATGAATCCGGCGCAGACCGCCGACGATGTTGTGCTCAAAGGATCCGGAGGTCCAGCTTCGTTGCCTGTCAGCCTGGATGCAGGTTTGCTCATTGCTGCGGCTGGATCTCTCGAGGCTGCCGGCAAAATATTCGGGCCCCGCATGGCTGAAAAGCTCGGCATAGTGAGTGATCATGTGTCATCGAAATATTGATTGATTTCAACGGATCGATTGCGAGAAATATTACTACTCATGTACTGGTGACTTGTAATTTAGGATACTCAATCGTAGAGACGTGTGGTGCGCACAGAACACGTACTGTTACTTAGTGTGTAAGTGCTGGTATGTGTTCGACATTACATTAGTGTTAAATTGTTGAATGTGGGAAGATTTTCACGTGATTATATGCATCCTGTGAATTGTTATTTTCGGTACATCTCCGTGGAGAAATGGGCAGCGATATCCCGGCACTGCTCATGTAGTATGAGTTCTAGGGATGCGAGCAACATAACAAAATGAGAATTGGTTTCAAACCAATCAGCATTTTCCAGTGTCCCAGAATGCAATTCTCCCAACCATAGAAGCTCAAAAATGCCAGCACGAGCAATCCGAACCCCAATAATGTGACAACGGAAAGTCATGCGAACCCTGATCTTGCTCTCCCTACCTCATGAGTGCAAGCATCACGAGATCAGCCATGGGGTGTGTATGATGAAATGCATGCATGACGATTTTTGTCCCAGACAGTGGTTTTAACTCGTCTGCAGGCACAGGTGATTAAACAGGTTTGTCGTGGCAGCCTTATACAACGATGACTTACAAGTTCAGTGCTCTCAATTATCAATTCTGTTAAGGCATGTGGATTCTAATTGAACCGTCTCTACCCGATGAGTGCAAACAACACAAAACCAGTGTGGGTGTCTGTGATGGAAATGCCTGCAAATGTGGCTCCTTGTTTAAGACATATCAACATGTGTGTGAGCGCACGTCATTGAACAAGTTGGTCATGGAAATCTTATCCGACAGTGTCTAACAAGCTGAACTCAAGCACATTCAGTTTATGATTCTACTGCCCCTACTTGATGAATGCAAACGATACGAAACCGTTTGTCGGGTGGGTGGGTATAATTGAAGTGCATGCAAATGAGCATTTGAGCTCATCACTTGTTTTCCTTTTCATATTACAAGCGTACTCCGTTGCTTTCTTAACAATAATCCTGGAAGCTGGGACCGCCCGTATCCGCAACAAACGACAGCTACCTTGTTTATTGATTTTGCAGAATGAAGCCGAGGCTAGAAGAGTAGGAATACCGCTGGGCAAGGACGATCTTGTCAAACCAGACTCAGATCCATCTATTCGAGGAGAACGTGATCGGGAAACTGGTTTGGTCACGATATCCGCCGCGGACCTCTCTGGAGGAAAATGCAGTCCAACAAGCGACGCAGTTGGTTTGGCAGAAGTAAGTTCCAGCTGGTCGCTTGCATACCATTTTCTCTGGGTTCTGCAAAGAAACGAATGAGTGATATACTGTTTTCTCGACTGTGACGCTCAGTGTTTTGCCCCACGATGGTAATCTTTTGTGCTGTTTTTAGGCCCTACTAAGAGAACGTGGTTTGCTAGACAACGAGCGGAATGCGACGTCATCTCCAGAGGTGTTGCATAATCGTGACTCATGGCCCTGGGCACGGGCCATGTCTCGTCGGCATTGTTTAAAACAACATCGACAATCGCCGCTCCTAAGACCTTCCATTCACATTTCCCCTCATTCCACAAACACCAAACACCCGCGCTGCTGGAGACAAACGCGCTCCATGTCAGATGAGCATACCCCGCGTCGGCACGGAACAAACCTACTTTGCAAACAAGAGGTCCTTAATGAGAGTTTCTTATCGTCCGATACAGACCCGGGTCAATCGCATTCATTAAACAGTTTACGTTCAACGGCGAGGAACTATGCATCTCGAATACGTGTTTCACATATAAACAGTTCAGACGTACATCGTACAGACCCATTCCAGCAGGTCCTTCGGAAACAGAGATCATTCCAACATTATCGCCAACCGGATGAATACGTATTCAAGCAGCACTATTTGGATTCTTACGACAAGTCTTCCCATGCTGTTGGTCCTATCGTAGCCTTGTTTTCTTCACCATCACTGCCCGAAAGCATGCACTATGCTCGACGCTCACGACCCGACCACCAAACGGAATACTTCGATCACAAATCGCTGGCGATCCGTCGAAGTCGCAGCAGTAGCGGACACACTGGAGTAAGATTTCACGGGGTGCAAACGCCACATATTCAAGATCCCAGTGACATAGCACCAATGGGAATGGAGACGCGTGATCGGATATCAGGAACAAGCTCATTCTATCCTGAATACGAAAGGGTTCGTGAAATGGGGAAGGAATGTTGTCTACTCGGTGTTGTCTTTGTAAAAATCATTCAGGGTCATGTTGTGATTGTTTTTTGCTAATATTGGCTTAATTCAACATATTCCTTCGTTTTTTCAGGTACAACACGACAGGTCAAGCTATCCTGACAGAACAGAATGTAAGTGAAGGGTATATCCGATGATGTTAGGATGATGCTATGTTTTTTCACGATATCATCGGAGTATGGTACTTGTTATTGATTGCATATGTTTACCAAAGAAAGGAAATGAATTGAAGAATACTAATAGCAGAAGGAAATAAGTCAATTCATATAAGTATTGGTGATTTTATTAACTTAATTACGGGAAATTCAGAAGAAGACATTCAAAGATGTCAGGCGATGAGTTTACGAAGTGATTCAAATTGACCGCATAGTTTAGTCTACCAGCGATATCTTAGTATTCGTAGTTATAAACTACTCATAAGTACCGTGCTGCTGCTGTGAACGCATTGGCTTTACAGTTTTGAGTTTGAATCCGGATCCAGTAATGGATACGCCCCGCTGATGAACTCTAATGAGAGTGGATGCACTCACTTTGAAATCTAAAGTAACAGAGTACTTATGAGTAGTCGATAAGTAAGAATTTATCTATCCGAAACTCCAATTGATAAACACGTTACTATTTTCCGAGCTGTGACAAGATAAGATAAATTTTTAGCGTACGAGTCTCCGCAATGATTCGGAACCACGCGTTCCTTCTACAAATGTCCCGACTCTCGCGGTAAAAGCTGTATAATTGAAGATTTCAAATGTGCCATCATCATCCGTTGCATAATTTAACCTTTTCACGAATGTGAAACCTGACTCTGCTATACTTACCTGAAAGCGCACACAGCGTGTAGGTGCTGTGATTTTGCAGTGTTTTCAACGTAATAGAAACTGTTTAACATTGTTTTACAGTTTACTCTAATTAGATTGAAATCCTGTACTATTTTTTCAGCCTTGAAAGACACAGACCGCCCAAGGTTATTGGAACGAGAGACAAGAAGCATGGGCACCCATGTCCGAACCGAGGTCCGCTTCGTGTTAGCGCTGCACACTTACGACCCGGCGACAATGTCTCCGAATCCGGACGCTGTACAAGAAGAGCTGCCTTTCAAACAAGGACAAGTAATACGGGTATGTCTTAAATGTTACTGGGAATCAAGCATGCGGTGTATTAACCTCCTGAGTTCCATTATAGAAAAAGACTTCACGCTGAAGTGGTTAAAATAACAAAGTTTGGTGTGTGAATATAGTGAACCAGGTGGGTGGGGCGGATATCTCCAAAGTCTGGCGTCCGGTTCTGCAGCCGGTAACGATTAAATTGTATGGCCGTCAATGTGTGCTCGGATTAAGCTAGCAGACATATCGGTCATCGGTCAGTACAAAAAACAGATAATTTCACATGTAGGGGGTGGATCAATTGACCGTAATCTCACCCGTCATGTAAAAGCAATTTGAACCTGAGCCCTGGTCTTACTGACACCTTGTTCTGAAGAAGCTTATCTGTCACAAGTGAAACGTTTCCAAAAATCTACTCAAACAAATTATTGCAAACATTCTTTTCACAGCTATGGATTTCCGATCGGTCTCAAACTGAGTAGCTATACGATGAAATATTGGTGGCAGCAGATTCAACGTTTATTCTCGGTTAACTAATTTAAGCCGTTCCAGGGCACATCTAATATGATTGTACGGACCCAAACAAATAAGAGCAAGCAGTGAAAAACATGATACAGCGTAGTACGAGACACATTTACTCGCAGTGCCAACCAACATCTCATCATCATCATAATCATCAGAGACAGCATTGCACTGGTAGCACTGTTGTTGGCCTCCTTCGGCCGATGTCGACCATGGATGGACATCACAAACGCATGATTTTATTCATGTTCGACAGCTTTTCGAATGACTAGAGTCGGATGTGGGAGGAACAATCTCTCCCGCAGCGCTTGCAACGATAGGCAGAACTCGGTCGTTGGGTGTCAGTTGCACGCCGGCGGCGTGATCTGCGTTCAGCAGCCAAGAGCTGTATCTGCTCCTCCACATATTGCAGACGACGCTTTGCACACTGCCTTCAATGTGAGCGGTCAAGAGCAAGTTATTTCCAACTAGCGGGATTAATGCCAAGAGCATTCATAACTCTTTTGTAAACGTGTGCCCAATGGTCGACTTCCTGATTTCAACTCACCATAGAGTAGACCTTTTGGAATACGACCATTTTCCATTCTGTAGACGTGACCAAGCCACCGCAGGTGTAGCTGAGACAATAGGGTGAACATGCTCTGCAGACCAGCTCTTGAAAGCACTTCAGGATTAATCAATTTGTCCATTCACGATCTCTTCAAGATACGACCGATGCTTCATAGATGGTAAGCATTCAGCTTCCGTTCGTGTCTTGCATTGGTGGTCCACGTTTCACTGCTGCATTTAGTACACACGCGCTGTATACCATCATCTTTGTCTTTACAGTCAGCTTGCGGTTACCCCAAACACGAGAGTTCAATCGGGACAAAATAGCAGCTGCTCTGCTAATCCGCTTATTAATCTCCGTGTCTAGCAAGAGGTTTTGAGCAGTCGACTTACTTTTGACATATGGTGAATACTTACGTCCCTAGAATCCCCATTTGTGATATTTGCAGCTTTTTAACAATACCACAAATGTTATTATACATTGCACATTGTTGACGTTTCGAAACAGATATTCGGCGATCTGGACGAAGACGGTTTCTACCTCGGCGAATGCAACGGACTGCGAGGTTTGGTTCCGTCGAACATGGTCTCACAGCCGGAACTTCAACATCATGTATTACAAGCAGCGCCTAGTGTCCACCACGCCAAACGCGAGGTGTACACAGATCGCAGCGAATGGACTCCACGTCACGGGCGACCAGACAAGCCGCTGACGTCATATTCCGAACGCGCATCACCCCGTTCCCTGCCATCTGCTCACGTGAGTGCTAACTGTAAGAAACCTATTCACACGTTCACTTACGCCACGGAATAAGTTGGTCGATCTGTAGATGTTGCTGGCTCCTACTGAACTGGTCGGGCAAACAAAGCTACTCAAATGTGCCAGTCTGGAGAACAGTTCATAAACGCTTAATTGCGATCGGTCAAACAGTGGACGGTAGCCCAGGTCGTTAAGGTATGGGACTAAAATAGTGATAGTCGAATCCCACCCCCGAAGCGGAGGATATGCACTGCTGATGAGCTCAAATAAGAGCGAAACTCCAGTCCAGTGCTTCCATTATCGGCCATCGTGATCAACTTTGTGAATAGTTCGATGGGCTTGGCACGGATGAGTAGTAGTCACAAATATAAACAACATATTCTCCAAATATCGCTTAAGTTGGTCGAGCCCGTTTTAACCAAGGCAGGCTTCGAACTTGGTCCACCATTCACACTGTTGGAGACGTACAGAAACCGAGCTCGCAATAATTGTGGTTGTAGTGAGTGTGTAACTGAACCGTTTGATTCACCACTAATACATACAAACTGCATTCACAATTAATGCAGGCGAGCATCATATATTATATTCGTTGGTTCATATTCATCATGCGAATCAAGTGCAGTACGTTTTAAACGTTACCTACCAGCTCACTCCTGATTCAAGGCTTACGATCAATAAGAGAACGCAGCAGAAAACCAGCTAGGGCCGTCAATATCCTAAACCATATAGATACTATGATTTCGCCGAAATAGGGAATGGCGGTAAACTACGGTGCATGGGATTAGAGCTATTTTCCAAAACAGTTTTACACCTGAGTGAAACATGGAATCAAGGTTAACACGATTATGGTATGGCATGGTATGAAAGCACAAGCCTGATCTGGGCTAAGATAGTGTCAGGTTGCCCAGGCCTAAACAGATATGAGGAAGAAAAAAGAACAGGAAATGGTAGTGAGACACCAGCCTGTTTCAGGATGCAGCTCACTACCTCTGACCAATCAATTTAGCACGGTGTTAGCAGCACAGCACGAAGCACGCAAGCTCGGCAAACATCATCCACATCCTGAGCTACGAATCTTCACCTCCATTAAGATCAACTGTTTGACCCCGCGATCTTCCGTTTGGAAGGCGCATGCGTGCGACTGCATATTCGTAGGGCCATCAATCTTATTTGGAACAATAGAAATATGAGCGGTCTTAATCGAAACATCTCAGCAATGGAATCCTTCATCACATGGTGTTGAAGAAAATAGTGTGCTACATCCACAAGATTAACCATCAGCATCATCGTGAACAGCACTTAACCGGCATCAAGTACCGAATACTTAACTGCTGTACAACAATAACACGTGACGATCTTGAAATGATGGGGGAGGGAGAAATCTAAAATGCTACTGAACTTAAAGAAAATTAGGCACAAACACATTGGCATGAGGTGCGTACGTTTCGAATCTAACATGCATTGAAGCAAGTGTTGTGACATCAGCAAGACTGCTTTCACTATCACACATCGTAACAAACCAGTTCATTCATTTGGCATTACAAATTCTTCCACATGACAGACAGTCATCCCACCCGACCGAACCACGAAACATGAGGATGAGGGCAATCCGAGTAGGACAGGTCCACACATCCGCACACCCCGACTCCCAGATTCTGCCCGTTTACTGATGAACGGAACACCAGATGTGATGTACCCGAGACCATCGATCCAGCACTTGACCACCACATGGAATGCTCCGGTCAGATTGCCAGATCAACCACCGATAAAAAATAATCTCCCCACGGAACACAGGCAAAGCAAACAGGGGACGCGGCCGGTGAGAAAGGAAATGGTTGCCATCTACGATTACGATCCGAGTGTTTTAAGTCCAAATGCGGACGCAGAGGTAAGTGAAGACGAATCACGCTGAGAGATTGAAATTTATTGGCAGTTTTTTCTCACCCACTAGGGTCTGGTATGAAAGCACAAGCCTGATCCAGGCAAAGTGACGCACAGTCAGAGACTGCACGTGGGCTAAGATACTGTCAAATTGCCCAGGCCTAGACAGATGAGGAAGAAAAAAGAACAGGAAATGGTAGTGAGACTCCAGCCTGTTTCAGCATGCAGCTCACTGCCGTTGGCCAATCAATTTAGCACGATGTTAGCCGTACAGCACAGAAGTTCTGCACGATTGCACATCCGTGCATGCAAGATGACTGGAGCTCTGAAAGCGCAAGTTCTTATGAACACTAAAACCGTCCTATACCCCACTCTCTCTCTCTTCGAGCGCACTCCAGCTCAACAGCTCTAAAAGTTGACTTGCTTTTCATGTACATTATTTTTACCGGCAGATTGTGGATGTCTCTTCCATCCATCGCAACTGCTTAAGCAGAGGAGCTATCAATATGAGGGTGTCCAGTCACTTAATTGTCAGACACTTGATCACCAGACATTTGATCCACAGATATTTAACCCACAAGTTCATCCGCAGTCATTTAATTCCCAGTTTGATAACTTCTGATTTTAAGAACGTCAATTTGTACGTACTTGAGTATCGCTGAATTGCTCGAGATGTCATACCATACAACGAAAAATAAGTGAACTAGGGATGAAAGCAGATTATGAGGTAGACTATGATTTACGCCTCATGATTGTGCCGTTGAATGATGCACTACAGTCACTCTTTTCTTGCCAACATCACACCATGTGGACATTTCTTAATGGTTTGCGAAAGGATTGCCGACAGCATACGGTCTTAGTTCTTCAAGCAAGTGCTGGGGTTCATATCAAACAGAAGAAGAAGTATGCTGAGATATGCGGATTCTTCAGAAGTTATCACTGACTGACTGACTGAAGATTAAGTGACTGGGGATGAAGTGACTTGAGGGTTAAATGTCTGGGGATCAAATGTCTGGTGGTTAAGCGTCTGACGATTAATTGTCTGACAATTAAGTGTCAGTAAACCAATATGAGGTATCACCTGACGTCTAATAGCTTCCACCTTATATAAGTCCATGTTTAAACTACTTTTGAAAATAGCGAATAATCATTTCAAGTGGACCAACACAACCTAATCAGATTTTTCCTCAAAATGATAGTTTTCCTTCGACGTTTGAACGATTTGTTTTTCTTCTTCTTCAAACAGCTGGAACTCTCATTCCGGACCGGAGACACGGTGATCGTGTACGGCGATATGGACGAGGATGGCTTTTATTCCGGAGAATTGCCCAACGGGAGGCGTGGACTTGTCCCATCAAACTTCCTCAAAGAACGGAGTAGCCAACCACGGGCCGGAGAACACGGTAGAAGACAAACACATTATGATCGGGATTATGAGCCAGTGAGTAAAAACCGAAAGGAGACGGGGGGCACCGACCAGCCTAGTATGCCGTACGAATCAAAGTTGCGTAGCAACTTACTTTCACTTTTGTGCGACTATCTCCTCCTGGAGGATGAGTCGGCTTCAAAAAAGATTCTTGGGAATTTGGGTACAAAGCGGCGTCCACCAGCACCGCTCGGCGTTTGTTCGAGTTAGCTTCTCTAGCCTTTGCACAACCAAGTGCGACCTGCAAGGCAGTAGGGAGTTGCCACAAACAGGTGGTGTGCACCAACTAACTTTCTAACAGACTCCGTTCCAGATTTTTCCTCGAGGTTTTCTCCCGAGGCCTTTCCCACGATCTGGCATCCCGCAAGGCAGCGGAGGTTTAAAATCAAGGTTTTCATTCCTTTAGATGAAGTGCCCTCCCAGGCTAACGAGCTACATCTGCCAGAAGCAAACTGGTTTTCAGGCGCCAGTAACTCGCCCTCGCCCGTTCTCCTGTTGGTAGAAGCAGTTCCACTGGGTTCGGGGTGCCGCTCGTGCAGGCCAGAAGCTGGACTTGGTTGTCAGAGGCTATTTGAGACGCGTGCCATATGGGGCATTTTATAAGCAGTTGGAGCTTATCCCCACTGCGTAGGATCGGTACCAGCTGACGCATAAAACACGTGTGTGTATGATATCACAAGTCGGATCCAGGACCATAAACTGAACATGGGCTAAGATACTGTCAGGTCGCTCAGGCCTAGATAGATAAAAGAGGAAATGACAGTGAGACCAAGGGTGATCGTCAAGACATGGAACATGACTGACTAGCAATCCACCCACAACCTCTGATGAACCTTACCGATAAGCAGTCTAGGGGGTGTCAAGTCCCGTAGACATGATCAGGATCAGTGGATTAAAAGAAACCCGAGGTGCCAGTAATGAACCCCAAAGGATACAATGTCTATACATACAGAATTCCCGTTAAAATTAACGTATAATCTAACAACCGTTAGAAGAAACAGTGCGCCTCCAGGGTAGGTTTTTTCAACACAGAATAAATTCAGACAACTTGATAAACACTTAACCGTTTCCCTTGCAGACGGATGACCAAGCTACCCCCAGACCACGGCCATAAAATCAGCGATATTAATTGGATTGATCCGACAAACACCAGGATCCAATCAAGATGGCTTCGAACAGAACACGTTTCAAATATTTTCACTTCCAGTCGCAGATAATCTTGAATGCTTTCCCAAGTGTACACAAGGATGGACAAGTAAATTGAGAGAAGAAAATTGTTTTGAAATTTATTTACACAAACACACACGCGAGCGAGCGCACTTGTACAACAATCAGGCAAGTTTCTGCTTTTTCCAAACAGGAGTATCATCCTTTTTGACTTCTTCTTCCGTGTTGTAAAACACTGGGTTGGGTTGCGTTCTGTGAAAGCAGAGAAAATCACAAGAATTAGTTGGAAAAATGCTAATTAAAGGTGTCCAGGTATTGATCATCACACCAGCGAACTGACAAGACTGCATGAATTCAGAATGAAGCACCACCGTATGTATGTATGCATGCGTGTATGTATGAAAGTACAAGCCTGATCCGGGCAAAGTGCCGCACAGTCAGAGACTGCACATGGGATACTGTCAGGTTGCCCAGGCCTAGACAGAAGCACCATCGACACAGTAATATATGATGGTCAGACTGTATGTATATGAAATCACTAGATTAATCCAAGCAAAGTGCCGCAAAGCACCATGAACTTCACGTGGGCTAAGATACTGTCAGGTTACCCAGGGATTGACAGATATGAGATAGGAAATAGAAATGGTAGTGAGACTCCAGCGTGGGTCCACAAACAGCTCACTACCAGTGGCGAATGAAGCAATCAAGGTGTTAGGTACGCCGCACAGAACTACTGCACAGATGTGCAATCGTGCAGCATTTATGTGCTGTGTGGCTAACATCGTGCAAAATTGATTGGCCACCGGTAGTGAGCTGCATGCTGAAACCGGCTGGAGTCTCACTCCCACTTCTATTTTCTTTCTCATGTCTGTCTAGGCCTAGGAAACCTGACAGTATCTTAGCCCACGTGCAGTCTCTGACTGTGCGGCACTTTGCCTGAATCAGGCTTGTGCTTTCATACCATACCATACCATACTGCACGATTGCATATCCGTGCATTATGGTCAAATTGACTGATGGGAAACTATGTACAAAGGAGTAACAGCGCGTTAAACCGATAGCCATCATAAATGAGATACAGCTAAGAACGTCCCATAGAATCATTGCCGCATAATCGGGAACACATCACATCTCAACTACCTCCTTGGGTCGATGTCGACCATGGATGCACATCACCTGCGTATGTCGATTTCACACTCCAAAGTGTTTCACATGATTCGATTCAGGAGGAACAATCTCTCCCGCAGCGCTCGTGGCGATAGGTATGGCTCGGCCGATCGCCGTCAGTTTCGCACCGGCGGCGTGATCAGCGTTCGGCAACCAAGAGCTGTATCTGCTCTTCTCCGCGTTGGACATGACGCTTTACACAGTGCCTCTCAAATCATCGGTCAAGATCAAGTTCTTCCCAACTCGTAGAGTCAACGCCAAGAGCTTTCACATCACTTTTGCAAACGTCTTTGCACAGCAAGTGAGGTCTGCCCAAAGGTCGACACCATACAATCATAAATAAAGAGGGATTCGTCACCACTCCACTTGACAACATAAAAGAATATTCAAACACTTCAAGATGTCTAAAACAATCTCACGGCTGAACAAGATTTTGGGGCATGTCGCTTAGAGTAAAAGCCACCTGAAACTGGCTCGTCTCAACTGAAGCATGTTTAGCTGCCAGGGCTTACATCTGCGTGAGCCAACTCAAAGATTGGCAACCCTTAAAACGGCTGCATTTCGCACTAGAATGTGGCAAGCAAATTAGCACACGAACAGACTATAAGAGCCCCGAGAAAGCTGTCATGTAGCTCTACGCCTTCACAACACTTAATTGAGTGCATGCCTGATTCAAGGTGAAGGCCCTTCATCCACGGGTGTCAGTGCCTAACCTTTTACAGGTTCCGAAGAGTTTAGATGCCAAGTTTTGCTCAACTTTTTCAGAATTACATCGTGTCATGATGGTATGGCAGTTAAGAACTAATACTTGCTATCAGTGTATTACAAACCAACACACCATCCAATGAGTCATCGCTGAGGAAAATCACAAGGATAAGGGTGCACGGACGTGCAATCTTACAGTACTTTGGTGCTGTGCGGCTAACACCGTGCTAAATTGATTGGCCACCGATAGTGAGCTGCATGCTGAAACACGCTGGAGTCTCACTACCATCTTTATTTCTTATATATGTCTAGGCCTGGGCAACCTGACAGTATCTTAGCCCACGTGCAGTCTCTGACTGTGCGGCACTTTGCCTGGATCAGGCTTGTGCTTTCATACCATTCCATCTCGATTTATACTGGGTTCAGAAGGCTCGACGAGCGGTATTTCAGGTACGCGAAAGCCAGTTAATCAGACTTTGATAAAATAGAGAAACACATGGCACCGCACATCCTCGAGACCAAACCACAACTTACTTCAAATAAGCCTTGGTCCAAAACGGTCTTGCCTTTGCCTCGTCCGCATGTCTCAGTATCGCTCCACGGATATCTTTCTCCGCCCGGGCCTCGGCTTCGTCTTTCCGCAACACAATTTGCTGCACCATATACTGATGCAAACTGCCCACGCGATTGCCCAACGCTTCCTCGGTGACCGGCGCACGTGCTTTCGCTTGTTGATTCTGCTCCGCCGCCGCAGACATGCGAGCGTTCATGATTTCTGCCTGCACTGCGGCCATCGCCAACTCGTTGTCGGTTGAGGGCATGTTCAACAGCTTTTTACCCTTGCGCGTGCTTTTCACCGTCTCCTCGTTGTAGGTGAGTAGATAGGGTTTCATGTAGGCCTCACTGCCTCCGCCAAAGTGTCGACGTCGACTTGAAGTGGAGCTTTGTTTGGACGCGCAAAGCAACGCACCGTTGTGACTCACTTGTGAGTCGTAGTACACGTTCGCGGTGCCATCGGATGAGGTGGTGAATATCTGATTCAAGCGATGTTGCCATGCGACTCGGATGACACTACCATGGCCCGGGGAAATGTCTTCCATCGGCTGTAGGAAGACCGCGAAAAATGGGAAACGGTGATGGGCTATCATAAAAGTCGATCAGAAAGGCATGATTGATGATATGAGGGGTTTCAATGCTTAAACAAGATCGTCAGCATCATAGCAGTAGCCGCCAAAAGACAACAAGCACCGACAATAAAAGGTGATAAACAACATAACAACTTATCACTGAAAGTATGTAGGTATGTATGTATGTATGTATGTATGTATGTAGATGTATGTATGTATGTAGATGTATGTATGTATGTATGTATCTATGTATGTATGTATGTATGTATCTATGTATGCATGCATGCATGTGTGTATGTATGTATGTACGAATCTATGCATGCATGCATGTATGTATGTATGTATGTATGTATGTATGTATGTATGTATGAATGTATGTATGTATGTATGTATGAATGTACGAATCTATGCATGCATGCATGTATGTATGTATGTATGTGTGTATGTATGTATGTATATATATATATATGTATGTATGTATGTATGTATGTATGTATGTATGTATGTATGTATGTATGTATGTATGTATGTATGTATGTATGTATGTATGTATGTATGTATGTATGCAAGGAAGCACAAGCTTGATCGAAGCAAATTGCCGCGCAGTCATAGACAGCACATGAGCTAAAATACTGTCAGGTTGCCCAGGCCTAGACAGGCGTGAGAAAGAAGAAAGAGAGGTTGATGAGAGGCTAAACAGAGGGTGGTTGAACCTAAAATAGGACAAGAGAAATCATAATGGGTCGATGCATCCACGCTATGCTTTGAAACGCGTTGAATCAATGTATGTATGTATGTATAATGGAGGAATCTCAAGCCTGATCCAGGCAACTTGCCGCACATTCAAAGACTGTACGTGGGCTAAATCTGTGGTCAATGTGCACAACACCGTGTGTGAAATCATAACGACATGATACAATTAACACGGTCAAAGTTGGTTGACACGGTGGTCAACGCGTGTAAACAAATGTATACTTGTATGCCACTGGTGAATAGGGTACAACGAACCACGATGTTCAAAGTGATTCTTGGTCAAGCATTCAACGCGCTTATATACGACCAATATATTGCGGTGCTCATATACCCATCACTGACAAAGTTAAACAATTCTTGAAAAAATATAATTAACTATCAAGTATAAAATAAATATTAGTTTCCATCAGTGCTGAGCGCCATATTGTGAAGATCTCTACCTCACCAACCTTATTGGCAGCAAGTCGACCACCTTCGCATGCAGTCGCTCGCCAATTGGTTCAATACCGAGACTTAACACTTCGATAAAGTCTAAATTGATGCTATGACTTGTATCGAATACAAGGTTGAATAAACTACAAGGGATTGACATTCTCTCACATCTCGGGGTGCTCCTGACAGGCTTTCGTTTTTCTTCGATTGTCGTGTGAAGTTCCTTGGATATATGTTCTGTGTAAACACCAGCGTAACCTTAAAACTTGATTCTGTAGATGCTATTTGTGACAAGATGACTGGACTTAACACGATAGCTTGATGGTTTAGCTGAAGACGAAAAGTCCCAAACGGCAAAAAGCAAAATCGTTCAGAGTCATCTGAATGTTTCTCAAGATTGGCGTTGGTAAGTACGACCTCGCTGACTTTTCTTTCGTGGTTCAATCGTGCAGTACTTTGTGCTGTGCGGCTAACACCGTGCTAAATTGATTGGCCAACGGTAGTGAGCTGCATGTTGAAACAGGCTGGTGTCTCACTACCATCTCTATTCTCTGTTTCCTTTCTCTTATCTGTCTAGGCCTGGGCAACCTTACAGTATCTTAGCCCACGTGCAGTCTCTGATTGTACGGCACTTTGCCTGGATCATGTTTATGCTTTCATACCATACCATACCATGTTTCGTGGTTAGTGAAGTCAGAACTTCCCACAGCATGAAACGATACTGAGGGAGTCATTGTGTCAGGAACATCATAAAAGCTGTACCCAGACAGCTTCGCTAACGTAAACCACATGAAAGAGGGTTGACACAATTCCATTAATGATGGTACATATATCTCTCACCGCAAACGTGTCTCGACGGAAGCACGCCACACGACCGGCTTTCGCATCATTCCGGGGCGCTGAGACCGCGGTCACCACAACATGATCGTTGGCGCTGAACGCCACATCTGCTTGTTCGAAAATCACTGGCAAATCGCGCTGCACGAAGAGCGGCCCCTTGGCCAACGCGCGCACATCCCACAATTTGAGCGTATCGTCCATCGAGCGGCTTGCCAAATGGCGCCCGTCCCAAGACATGGCCACGCCGGTGATGTTTGTATTGACCGCGTGAGCCTGGCGAGCGAGTTGACACGTGTTGACGAACAACTTGCGCGAGTCCCAGATTTGGATCGAACCGTCTTGGCAGCCGGCAATGATCAACTGACTGTCCCTGGTAGCGGAAAACAAGTCATGAGAGGGTAGCCGACAGAATTTGGTTTCCGTTTCAGTTCGGAAAACATGGGAGGAGGATGATATTTTAAGTGCGGTTCACGCAACCCGATGTGTGAAACAAGCGTCAATGTTAAACAATCTTAAGCGCAAAAAACGACAAACGTTTGACGAATGTATATGAACAAAACAAAAGGTAGAATATAGATGTGTCCCAATTAGTGTCGGTCGTAAATCAATCTCAATCATTGATTTTAAACAAGCGATACAAAGCTAAAATCCGATTGGGTTTGTTGCGTGGATGGTATGAAAGCACAAGCCTGATACAGGAAAGGTGCCGTACAGTGAGAGACTGCACGTGGGCTAAGATACTGTCAGGTTGCCCAGGCCTAGACAGATATGAGGGGGGAAATAGATGTGGATGTTACACCAAGATTACGGGAAGGAATGAACGGAGTCTCCCGATCTATAAAGATCGTATTACTAGCGGAATTGGCCCATAGGCTGTTCAATCTAAGTTGGTTTTGAAGTGTAGTTTACGTGTCAAACCATCGTCATTTATATGTAGACGCAGGTTTTAACAAGTAAACAGGATGCAGTTGGAAACGTATGTGGTTGCCGCTTGGACACCACAATGGCTTAGAATCGTGTCCAGCAAAAGTCTGGCTATGGGTATTCTATTGGAATGTTTGATTCGTGGCGAGTGGAATGGCGATCAAAATCTATATAATGTTGCAACGCCGTGAATGCTGGGAAATATGACTAAATCGAGGTTCAGACAGCATCGCGTTGCTAATATAGATGTCTGCAAACGAGTGCTAGGGCTCAGAGGGCGTGGAATGAGAGAAATGCTGATTTTAACTCGTTTGCGATGGTTGGGGCACGTTTAAAGAATGCCGCATCGTTGCTTACCGTACCGCGCATTATTCACTGAGGTGCTAAGAGAAGCAACCGAGTGTCCAGCAAAGAACGTAGCGCTAAACGCAGTGGGGCATATCCACTCGTCTAAATAGGTCCAAAAATATTCACATAATAGTTGGTTCGAAACCTTACAGGATATATCTGTCGATCGAAGTCAATTGCTACAACACAGTTCATTATGTGCAATACAACGGAATCCTATTAGATGAAAAGCGAGAAAACTAGAGAACAATAGGCACTGACACTATAAAACAAGCTGAATTTTGCGTAAATCTGCACGGATGTGCAACCGTGCAGTACTTCGTGCTGTGCTGCTAACACCGTGTTAAATTGATTGGCCAGAGGTAGTGAGCTGCATGCTGAAACAGGCTGGAGTGGCACTACAATTTCCTGTTCTTTTTTCTTCCTCATATCTGTCTAGCCCAGGGCAACCTGACAGTATCTTAGCCCACAAACAGTCTCTGACTGTGCGGCACAGCCTGGATCAGGCTTGTGCTTTCATATCACATCAAATCTGCATTCTGATTATCTACTTTAATTTTAGGCGTTTGCCTATCTGCCTATCCTGCTTGGCACTTTGACGAGATCCAGACCTGTACTCAATGATGATGCTGAGTACATCTCAATGCACCAGTGGATACAATTAAAGTGTAATCCTGAGTTCGATGGCGAAGATTAACGTATTCAGACGTTGATCAGAAAGAGCTTAACAACTTAACGCGCTAAATGCATGGACAATTAAAAATCCGATGAAGACGCTTCTAGCTCAATTAAAAAGATATAACAATGACAGCGGGGTGGGTTAGTAGACAGATTTTACATACATTCCTACCCCCAAAGCAAAGCTGAATGAAGAATTGTGCGAAAAATGAGGTAAGAAAGAAATCGACGGCCCAATTGATCTGCCACGAGTAGTGAGCTGCATGCGGAAACACGCTGGAGTCTCATCACCATTTTTATTATTATTTTCAGCGACCTGATAATATTTTCGCCCATGCACATTCTATGACTGTGCGGTATTTTGCCTGGATCAAGCTTGCGATTGCATACGTACATACTACAACCTAATTATAAAATGCTAGTACCCGGAAAGATCATTCGGAGCATGAAACTCACTTGGAATAAGCACAACAGGTTGGGATAACCTTCCTACCTTGAGCGGAACGTGGTTTGATAACAGATTTGTGCGTCGGGATGCGGGTTTCGGTAAACATGATCGTCTCGGTGTCCTCCAGATGCCAAATACGCAGAGTAGCGTCGTAGGAACATGTTAAAAACTTGGACGAATCTAAAGGGTGCCAACATCCCCAGGTCAGAGCGTGAGTGTGACCTTTCGCGTTAGCTGGGTCCGTGATGTATTGGAAACCTTTGTTGGTGTAGCAAACGTCCTCTCCGTCTCGGGTGATGATGAAAGCTTGTGCGGAGCCGGAAATTACCAGCACATGTTCGCCTAAAATGGGCAAATGGTTCAAAAAATCGGAAATGGTGTCAAATGAAAGCTAGCGACCAACAGAGGCGCTGTGGTGAATTGAAACCACGTACAAATAACTGTTCTCGCTAAGCGCGTGCTACAGTGACTGCCTGCACGGTATGGCATGATGGTATGAAAGCACAAGCCTGATCCAGGCAAAGTACCGTACAGTCAGAGACTGCACGTGGGCTAAGATACAGTCAGGTTGCCCAGGCCTAGACAGATATGAGAAATCGAGGTGCAATCGTACAGCATTTCTGTGCTGTCCGGCTAACATCGTGCTAAATTGATTGGCCAACGGTAGTGAGCGGCATGCTGAAACACGCTGGCGTCTCACTACCATTTCTATTCCCCCTCATATCTGTCTAGGCCTGGGCAACCTTACAGGATCTTAGCCCACGTGCAGTCTCTGACTGTGCGGCACTTTGTCTGGATCAGGCTTGTGCTTTTATATCATACC
>JACCGJ010000159.1:0-11274 GCA_013407085.1 Atriophallophorus winterbourni
AAAAGAGTAAGTACAAACAAACTGGGAAGAGGTACCTACACCTCGAATGGAACATGCATTCAAACAAGTTTCGTGAACGAGTAGAGTAACATCAGCATGGTAATGTTATCTTCTGCAGCGACGTAGATATAAAAACACCTTGCTATGCATAAACGTCGCTAGTTAGGCCACGTATGGCTAATGGGAAATCACGGATGTGCACGAATGTGCAATCGTGCAGCACTTCTGTGCTGTGCGGATAACACCGTGCTTAATAGATTGGCCACCGGTAGTGAGCTGCATGCTGGAACACGCTGGCGTCACACCACCATTTTTATTTTATTTTCTCTCTCATATTTGTCTAAGCCTGGGCAACCTGACAGTATCTTAGCCCACGTATAGTCTGTGACTGGATCCGGCTTGTGCTTTCAATCATTCATTCAATGGAAAATCATCGTTTTCCTAACGCAGCTTGCCACTCCTAACTCGGAATGGCATCGTTGTAAGCGTGACCAGACTCTAACTTGGCTCAAGCAGATGAAAGCACAAGCAAATGGATTGATCAATTACTATTATCATGTGGAAATCCGTCATGTAGATAATTGTATTCTTATACTGTGAAAGAATGTCACAATTCATCGTTTTTGTTGTGAAAATAATCAGCTAGCACAATGAAGTTTATTACTTACTTACTTTTAATTTTATGCGGCTGGGACCATGGGCGGATTAGCCTTCTTCATTTGTCTTGAATCACGCCAGCTCATGTTTGTAGATCGTAGGAGAGATCTTTGCAAATCGGTATCCAGTCCCGTTTCCACATTCAAATGCCGTAGACATTACGCACTTACACAGCATCTTCATCCACGATTACAGTTATCAGCCACGCAATCAATTGACGGCCTTGTCGACGACTTTAAGTTTGGGTGGTCTTAGTGTCGAGTCTGTTTTTCGGAGGACTTGGACAAACCTTAATCGATGGGTATTCGACTACGTCGCTTTGTGAAGGGCAGCTTTACATACATAGGCAGTATATCCGACGCCCAAGATTATACCAATGCACCAATAGTCGAACAGCTCCAAAGTTATTATATACTTTGACCTCAACGGCCACGTCTCATATTCATGAAGTAGTACAGGGTGGATCGCTACTTAAAGTTCATTGACTTCATCGACTTCGATTCGAATCGGTGCCTTGTAAGTTTTTACGTTTCTATTTTTCGAAGAACGGGAATAGCACACTTCTTACTGTGCAGTCAGGGGTAAACCAACCCATCGTTTGAAAGGCGTGCAGGTTCCGATGGTATCTTTACTGTTTAGATTACAAAACATCTTAATGCATTGTGATTAGTTTGATCAAATTCCCATTTTATGCTATTTTTGTTACTGAAGTGTACAAAACCCTAATCATTGTATCGAAATTTAGACCCTGTTCATTCATTGTGTACGCGTGCCTCTTTGTACCTATCTGCCTTAGTGTCGATTCTGGATATGGTGATCGCTAAGTATCTTGCATTTTGATTGAAGTTTTTAATTTATTTAAAATGTATCTGCCTATCTGTTACAGGTCGGTAGATTAAAGCCACTGTTCTAAAACCTCGTTGACATTTAACTTCAGTGAATTATCTAAATAAATCAGTTGACCTTGCATAATGCGGCTTTCCGGATTGATAAATGTTCGGAGCTCAGATTCTGGTTGTTAGTATGCATATTCAAATGAAGAAATATGTTATATTCATTGGTCGCTAGAAAAAAATCATATTTGACGGAATATATCAGTGGGATCTAACTGCTTTTTATACTGATTTTTACGTGAAGAATTCATCAATCACTTCTATTCGACCGACCTAATAGTCTTCGAATTTCCTTTATATGATATCTCAAAGTAAGACTGAAAAGTAAATTCGAAATTCACCATTGTGGTGTAACTGAACAGCACTTTGCGCTACACTAAAGACGGTGATTAACAATAATCATGAGTTGCATTGGAAAAGACGTTGAAGTCTTACGGGCATATTTTCATCCGCATTTAGGCCCGGAAAAGTCTACAATTTGTCAGCAAATCTGTGGTCTTCAATGGCGCGTCGCTGCTAGTTTCCTGAAGCTTGTGGTTTCATACATTGGCTGCTCCATTTTTTCATTCTTTCCAACATTTTGTTAGTAATTTTCGATCTCGCCAATTCACCTGCATAATAATTGAAGTTTTGATCGATTTGTCTTAAAAATCCTTGTTCATTTGTGCACCTCACATTATTTTCTTACTTCATTGATCCAAAATAAAACCCAGCTTGTAAATGCTTCTTGTTCAGGCCAATTGAAAGACTATCTAAATGATGACTGCCCCATTGACACTCACGTGGGAATCGCCCATACCCGGTGGGCTACTCATGGGGAACCAAGCGAGCGGAATGCACATCCACAAACCTCTTGCCACGAGAACGCTTTCGTCGTCGTACACAACGGGATTATCGCCAATTACAAGGACCTGCGTGCTTATCTGGTGGGTTTCTTGGATTTCATTCACCTCATCCAAATGGTCATTGTGATTATAATTTACATCACACTCGGTGTGACATTGTTGGCAAACCCCAATGCCTCACCAATGAAGAATAATGGCAATCTAGCTGGTGCAGAGGAGTGATTTTAACTCAATGGAATCTTTATAAACTGATAAGCATACATTGGGTTGATCAAGCTGATGAGTACCATACTCGTTTTTCGCTTTCCCTTCATTTTTTTCGTTCAAATATTTTTCATTCGCATTTTCTGCTCTTTGGCTCTACCTGCTTACTCCTAAATTCAACTTATTTTCATCCTCAATTTACCATTCCGGTTTTTTGCTCTATATCAAAATGCGTTGATATAATGCACACAGTCCCCATATACAGCTGTGTATGTTCAATACCGAAATCCTGCGTGTCCTAAAGATTGTGAATGGCTTGTGATATTGTTAGAGTTCCCTTGCTCATGAAGAAATGAAAGATTTACCGATAAATACAGCGCAGGCCCGTTTTTATCGTCATGTGTTGCTGATGACATTCAAAAAAAGAAGAATTACTACGTCCGCAGGTCTCCAACAATCACTGTCTCTGCAAAATCGCCGGAGTTAGTTAACTCAATCGGATACGTAACACAACTACTATCCGTGATAGAGTGTTTGGTGGCGGGCCAGATATGGACAAACTAATTAAAGTGTATAGAATTTACTGATTAGAGCATACGTTGCAAGTGGAACATGATCGGTTTCTTAACAGGTTTGAAACCTTGTCATTCAAAAATTCTTTACCACCACGCTTACATTATTCTACTTTTGCTGAGGCGATTTTATGTACTAAGAAAAAGGTGTATTTTATTAGACGCGTAATTATTCAAGCAAGTTAGATGTAATGTAGGTTGACGTTAAATATACATCTAAAGATGCGATATCGTAGCCTAAAATTCAGCAATCCCAGTGAAAGAGCTTCATGAGCTATCATCTGCCTGCAGTATCCAACATTTAGAAAAATTTTCCCTTCGGTCTAAGTTTTACTAACATTAACTCCTTCGTAGCAATAATAACTGAATGAATGAATGAAAGCACAAGCCGGATCCAGGCAAAGTGCCATACAGTTAGAGACTGCACGTGGGCTAAGATGCTGTCAGGTTGCCCAGGAATAGACAGGTATTAGAAAGGGGAAATGGGTGTGAGACTCGAGAGTGCTTACGCGTTCAGCTTTCTATCAATGGCAAATCAATTTAGCACTGTGTTTGCTGTGAAATACTGAAGTATTGCACGATTGCATTCCGAGCATCACTATTGTGGGCTTTGTTAGTTTAGTTAGGAAAAAATCCTGCCTAAAACTCTGTGCAGACTAATGGCATATAGCTGGAGAACAGTTTCCGTAACCAGAGAAACACATTTGGAACTAATTTTATTCTCACCCAGACAATCCACCGTGTTAAATTAACGTGTGTGCCCGTCGTGAGTCGCATCCAAGAACTCTCTGTGTTATATTTTTCAGCTAATCTTATTAACCATCTCGTGTGGTTTGTTTCGTGTAGCGGAGTTCTGACAATCGTTTGCATTGGTTCGCTTTCAGATTCGTCGTGGTTTCACTTTTGAGTCGGACACGGACACTGAAGTGATTCCGAAATTGATGAAACTCATCTACGATCGACACAAGGACACGCAACCACTCTCGTTTTTGGAGGTGGTCGAGCTGGCTGTGAAGCAATTGGTTAGTGAGATGTGAATACTTACTCTCTCTCTCCCTGTGTGTGTGTCTGATTTGCACTCTCGCTATGCAAACTGTGTTCTGTCTCATAATCAACCACCATTGGTCATTGTAATTCACCTCGCCGCTCGTTTTTCCTCATTGCGAATGTCCTGATTTCAGTGCGACTTCTTTTGACCTATTAATCTCTCGTATTCTCTATTGTTCCAACACCATAGCTTGTAAACAGGGTATTCGTTTTGCGGCGCCTTATCAACGAAACACTACGGCGTGATATTGAAAACATCTATACAGCGGTAAATGAACCCGGCTAACATACTGCCTTTGGTCGAATGCCTCAAGTAACGTTAGGGCACCACCTTTCTCGATATTTGAACGCAGAAAATGCCGGATACTTTAGGATTTACCAAGTTGTTTTAGTTTCGTAGTCTGTGAATTGATAGCACTATTTTTTCAAGGAAAGTTTTGCTATAACATGTTAGCTCTCAAGGTATGAACAACTGGTTATAATCGTTTGATTTGTACTTTGAATAATTACTGTCCACTCGCTGTTCGTGATACATTCCAATGCTAATAGTTTAAATTGCATCCACGTTATTCATGCTGTGTGTGATAAACGTCGGGAGTAGTTGATCAAATGTTAAAAGTAGGCGTGATTTCAAGCCTTGCCACACCGGTTCAAACACTGTATGTATGCATATACGTATGCTTGAAGTCACAGACCTGGAACCAGGTAAAGTTCATCACAGCCACTGTCTGCCGATAGGTTAAGATACTGTCCGGTTGCCCATGCGTAGTCAGATAACGGCGACAGTCTGCTATTAATATCGATAAGCTTAAAAATGATGCGTAGACAGTATGCACGAGAGTACAATCTTTGAGTCTTGTACGCCACAGCACAGTCGGATAGAGTGCATACATTGTGAGCTACTCTGAGGCTGGCGGGTCCATACAGGATTTTATCAAAGTAATCGTGCCTGACAGCCTGCAGCTGGTTCACGAACACAGCACTGTACTGCTTGTTGTCAATCTGTCACGGTGTTGGCAACAGGCGGATGGCAAGCAAAGTACCAGAATTTGCAATAATGCACTCTTTTGTCGGTTGCAGCACAAAACAGTTGATATTCAATAGAGCGTGGCTGTGCTTGCTTAGACCAACACCGCAACATGCGTACCGATTGAATCCGATCTGTACTATGCATCGCTGTAGTCATGACGATTGATTACTGGTGGCTGTCGAATAAATCGCTAGAAAACAAAGGTTCAAAGGACCGGGAATTGTTAACGCGCCGCGCAACCGCTAAACCCATTTATTGTTATTCTATACAAACCGGTTACTGTGCCCAATCAATACTAACGGACTTCTTTTCCCATTCACAGGAAGGCTCGTTTGCTCTGGCATGTAAAAGTCGATATTATCCCGGCGAATGTGTGGCCACTCGGTAGGTTCTGTTTTGTTAATCCTTGTGTGTTTCCGTCATGCCCGTGTTCCATATCGATTAGGTGAAACCTCTTGGGTCAAGACAACAACAATAATAGGCTTTTCGAGTGTTTTAAATTACGTTTATGATGGTTGGACGTCATTGTGATTCGATTCGTGATGATGGCATGGAGCAGGTGTTTTTGATGTGCAAAACACATGATTCGAGCGACAGATATGGTTTGCGGCATTTCAAATCAAGCTCTACATTGTATGCCGTATGTGCGTTTATCTATACATGTATCCATCCATACAGACAGACAGACAGAGATACAGACATATACATACATACAGACAGACAGAGATACAGACATATACATCCATCCATACATCCATCCATACATACATACATACATACATACATACATACATACATACATACATACATACATACATACATGCATACATACACACACATACAATCACACATACATACATACATACATACATACACATTACAACTTTGAATCACTTTGAAACCTGACATTATCTAAGCCAACTTGCAGTCTCTTACTTTGCGGCGCTTTACCTGGATCCCAGCTTTTGATTTCGTACATCGCATACTCCATGCTGAGCACTATTTTCTTCGTAACAATATAATGGTCTAACAACTAAAGTTGTATAAATTGTTGAATCTATTTATGTTGATGAATAGTTCCCGGTTTTATTAACTTGCTGCGTGATACACCTTATGCCACAGAAATAGCAAGATTACTTCAACATATCCTAACTTATCTTCGCATCATTGTTTCCTAACAGGCGGGGATCTCCGTTGCTAGTGGGTATCAAAAGTGTTCATGAACTGACTATGAATCATCTGCCAATCTTCTACAGGCAGAAATGTGAGTTATTTTTACCGCAGCTGGATCAATCGTGTGACTGCTCGGTTCTGAAATGTTCGCTGGTTGTCATTGCACGCTTTTCACCTCCACTCTCCCTTCGTCCAGCCTAATGTTGTTGAACTTTTTGTTTTCTTCCTCTGCGCATCCTCATTATTGTTCCCGGTATTTTGGACAACGCGTTTCTGCTAATCCAAAGGTCATTCCAAGATTGATCTGTATCTTCGCGGATTTAATTCGAGACACTATTGTTGATCGCCATTTCGGTGAATACAGCATTTCGCTCGATGCAGAAGAAGAAGAAGAGAATGACTTTATTCGTGTACACGAATTTTCAGCAATACATTAATTTCTCCACAAAATACAAATATGATAAAATGTATAAAGTGCACCACAATGAAATGATACTTGAGCTAATAAAGTGTCAGGTTACCATAGGCTAGACAAATGTGAGGCGAATTAGAAAAATAAAAATGGGAGAATAACTGGAACATTTCAGCGTCATTTAAAAAATTGTCAAGCGCTTCTTTAACTCCATAACAGCTTTCGACTGATCAACCATGTATCGAGCCAAGTATGGAACAAAAGAGTTTCTAAATTTATTAGTTCTCGAATAGGGAATAACATAGTAACTTCGGGTGGAGGAAAAAGATTCACAAGAAGCAAGGCTTTTGTTCAGTGGATGTGAACAATCTGAGGAAATAGTTGTGATGAACCTGTTGCATTCACGAAAGTGACGATCAGCAATAGTGTCTCGAATGTCATCAGCGGGAACACAACTCAATCTTGAGATGAGCTTAATACTTCTTCTGATCATCATAAAATCCTTTTCCAAAAGGCCAGGAAAAATTACGGGGGAAGCGTAAAGGAGGTGTGGAATGATGCAAGAAAAAAGTTGAATAACTTTTAGTGGTATGGAGAGAGAACGGAGGCGAAGTGCATCGAATGACATTTGGCGCATCTTTTTGAATTGATTTGTTACATGTTTGGTCCAGCTAAGATATTGTTATGCCAAGATACTTGAAGCTGTAACATATTTCGAGCACAGAGCCGTTAAACGAAACGCGAGGAATTTCATCATGAAGGCTAGATAACGCTGTCCAGTCATGTTGGAAAATACCATCTCGTTGCATTTTGAGGGAGTCAAACATAAACCAAACGTGGATGACTATTGACCAATGTTCGTAACCACTGATTCTAAAACATGTTGCTCGATCCGAACATTATGATTATGATGATGTATATTCACTCGACAAGACTGCAGATCAGAATTAAAAATTCAGAAATTCCCATTGTTCGTTATCTGCGCGATACCTGGTTAACAAATCAAATGCAGTTTCAGAGCTAAAGGCGCAACTGACAATTCGAAATGTGATGTCGAGAGTTCATCGTCATTTTTTCTTAATTCGGTTGTTTAAAATTCATGTACACGAATGAAGCCCTTTTCTTCTTCTTCCAGCTGTACATATCTACGAACCATCCATCTAACCATATTTCGCTCTGTTCATTTCTTCTTTCTATCCACCTGCTCATACATATCACCACCTGTGCTTGCGTTTTAATAACCCCGCCTCCTTCTTTGATACCCTCTCTGACTATCGGGCTTTATTTCAGCTAAGGAATACGGCATTTGTAAAGCTGGTGGGGATCCCGAAGTTGTTCAACCCGCTCCGGATGCATTATCTCACCCGAATTTGTATCTCGGCGGCGTTCCTCCCCACAAGGAGATCGAGTTTTTCTTCGCCAGTGATGCCAGGTTCTGTTCACCCATTGTGATATTCATTTGTTCTCGATGCGCCTTGCTTATCGGTTGCACATTGGCGTATGTATTTTTGCCCCCGACTTCATCGTAACGAATGACATTTAGTGAAGATCCAGTATTATCTGGATCTTTCGATCGTAATCATCTATCGCAACGTTTTCCCCGTGTGTTACGCCTTCCTGTCTGTTCCTTTCACCGCTAATCTGGATCATCGATCATACATGCTATATCCGTGTGAAAAGATTTAGTAGGTTGTTGATTCATGAGATAATACGGAAACTAGGGCTGTGCGCATTTCTGACGGTACGCATACTTTACTTTGTGCGACTATCTCCTTCTGGAGGATGAGTCGGCTTCAAAGAAGATTCTTGGGAATTTGGGTACAAAGCGGCGTCCCCAGCACCACTCGGCGTTTTTTCGAGTCAGCTTCTCTAGCCTTTGCACAACCAAGTGCGACCTGCAAGGCAGCAGGGAGTTGCCAGAAAGAGGTGGTCTACCAGACTCTGTTTCAGGTTTTTCCTCAGGGTTTTCTCCCGAAGCTTTCCCGCGATCGGGTATCCCGCAAGGCAGCGGAGCTCTAAAATCAGGGTTTTCCTTCCCTTAGATGAAATGCCCTCCCAGGCTAACGAGCTCCATCTTCAGGCGCCAGTCATTCGCCTTCGCCCCTCCTCCTGTTGGTAGAAGCAGTTCGTCGGGGCTCGGGGAGCCACTCGTGCAGGCCAGAAGCTGTACTTGGTTGTCAGAGGCTATTTGAGACGCGTGCCATATGGGAGCATTTTATAAACAGCGGGAGCTTATCCCCACTGCCACCCCCGGCTATGACAACCTTTGGAACGCATACTGATGACATTTAACTCAGCACAACGGTGGCCTACGTATGCAGATATTTGGAGTGTGCGACGGAGTTGTGACCAAAAGGCACGTCTGGTGAATGAGATCAAGTGCACGTAATGCAGTTGTTTGGGATTTAGGTTCTTCTTGTGATTGTCATCGAAGCCCACGAAAAAGAAGTCACAAACAATCGAGGAATTGCAGCCGAAGCAGATGTCGAACATACGCGAACATCACAGCCGTTTAATGCGAGGAATGGAAATGTCAGCTTTAAGAGCTCCTTCTTAAATTAAGCGACAGAAAACAAGTTAAGAAACTTTTGAAAACTACAATCATTTTTCCGAGGAGTCAGAAATTTGTGGAATTCGTCTTGTCCAAGTCACGTGGTAGGACCAGAAGTCGAACCACGGGTTCTTCATTGTGGCGAGTAGAATTGATAACCACACGCATTTATTCTATTTCTAATGTTTCGTTTTGAACAGTGTCGACCAACCACTACAAACATTTCTCGTGTATGTCATCAGAGAACGTGAACTGTTTTTAATTGCGATATAACGTACTCACTTCGTTGACCTCCCTCGGCCGATGTCGACCATTGGTGTACATCCTCCGCAGCTTTTAGCATGACTAAGCCCGATTGGCACTACTGGGTCTATCTACTGTTCCCCAGTTTAGACATGAACCTTTGCACTGCGACTCAAAAATTAGCGGTCAAGTGCAAGTTTTTCCCAACTCGTAAGGTAAATACCAAGAGCTTTTGTATCTCTTTTGCAGATGTCGTTATACCGCAAGTGCGGACTTCACGATTTAAACTCCACGTAGATCTTTTGGGATATGACCATTTCTCATTGGGATATGACCATTTCTCATTCTGTAGGCACGGCACAGCCAACGTAAGCTGCATTGTCATAATAGGGTAAACAAGCTCTACGGACAAACTTTGGAAAGCACTTCAGCCCATCCACGATGTGTTCAAGATACGACGGATGATTCGTAGATGGAAAGTATTCATCTTCCGTTCGTGTCTTGAGTGAACGGTCATAGTCTCACTGCCGTAAAGTAAAGCATTTAGTACGCGCAGTCAATGGGGACAAATGACAGCCGCTTAGCCAATCTGCTTAAAAATCTCCGTGTCTAGCTAGAGTTTATCCGTAATGGTTTAGGTGGCAAAATGTAAAATGTTCACTCGATGGACAGTTTATCTTTTCTACGAGATTTAGACATGCACTCAACTGGCACTTGGGAATAAACGTTCTTGTGTCGTTAGATTGTCTTGGTTATCTAACCACACTTCCTTGACCAATGTCCGTTTGCGGTCAGACGCTTGCCATAAAATCAACTTACACAATATTGAATAGCTTCATTTCATCTCACAATTTATTTGCTCATTCAACACTCACTAAAACCGATCGCTATCTGATGTACAGATACAACTGTTTTGTTCAAGTCATACATTTGCATACAAATGTTTTAATATGTAATCATATTCTTGAGTAAGATACTTATTGTCTAGTCGAATTCCATTGTGTAGAGTACCGATTAAATGTAATTACTTCTGTCCAGAATTGAGTATACTTGAGCAACTCCTAAGAGACATGTTGTCTGGGTTCGCACCCGTGCACTGCCGATTAAATGTATGTACTACTGTCCAGAATTGAGCATGCTTGAGGAGCTCCTAAGAGACATGTCTGAGTTCGTACCCATGCACTACCGATTAAATGTATTTGCTTCTGTCCAGAATTGAGTATACTTGTGCAACACCTAAGAGACATATTGTCTGGATTCGTACCCATGTGCACACCAGTTAGCTCTTCGCGAATAGGTTACCGGTGATGAGCTAAATCACGCCGTTTTATTTGGTTCCCAAGTTTCTCACATCCTTAGAGATATTGTATCAAATCGTTTTGCCACCAGTAGTGAGCTGCTTGCGGAAACACGCTGGAATCGCATGGCCTAGGCAACCTGACAGTTTATGAGCGTGTGGCACCATGTCTGGATGTGGCTTGCGATTTCCTACATACATACGTGTAGAACCTCTTACCAGACTATGAGTCCATCTATACCCTGCACAGTGCATTCGTCTTTCATCTCATCGTTTTTGTCGTTTTTCTTACGTGATCGTCGTTTTTGTCGCCAGTGTGTTTCGCAGTACCAACTGTACAGTACCGCTTA
>JACCGJ010000159.1:12274-49348 GCA_013407085.1 Atriophallophorus winterbourni
TCTATCTATCTATCTGTCTATCATCTATCTATCTATCTATCTATCTATCTATCTATCTATCTATCTATCTATCTATCTATCTATCTATCTATCTATCTATCTATCTGTCTATCTATCTGTCTATCATCTATCTATCTATCTATCTATCTATCTATCTATCTATCTATCTATCTATCTATCTATATATCTATCTTTCTACCTATCTATCTACCTATCTTTCTATCTATCTATATCTATCTATCTATCTATCTATCTATCTATCTATCTATCTATCTATCTATCTATCTATCTATCTATCATCTATCTATCTATCTATCTATCTATCTATCTATCTATCTATCTATCTATCTATCTATCTATCTATCTATCTATCTATCTATCTATCTGGTGATAACCAAACTTTTTTCATGATATACCACGCCACATTGTCTGGCTTTCTTCATTAGGATCGTTTCCCTCCTTGCATAACCGATTACTCTTGATGCGAGGCTTTTAACGTGTAAGTGGCATCGCTCACTCCATTCTCATAACTATCTGAAACCTTTAAGACGTGTGGGACATCCATGCTCTCCATTATTATGAATATAATTTTCAACGGAACGCTCGTTATAGCGCCATCGACTTTCGTTATTTGTGATAATACACGTTCAGCGCTCGTGAATCAATCATGTTCCGGATGTTGACCGAATCCACAACGCGATGACGTTGACCTCGTTACGCGCTCAATTGCGTGCACGTAACTTTTGTTCGGAATAAACACAACCGATTTATCAAAAAGAAAGAGGCCAGGACGAAGTGATTGATGAACATACAGGCGATTCTTGACTACGGAGATGCAGTCTCTGACTGTGGGGCACTTTGCCGGCTTGTGCTTTTATACCATACCATGCGCAGATGAATGGATACAAATTAATGTGCACGCGCACAATACGTTGATACTTCTTTAGTAAACAATGGTGCTAAATTTATTTGTATTCGGCAAAGAGCGGCACGCAGAGACACGCTGGAATCGCACGGCAATTAGCCCCTCCTCCATCTGAACAACGTGCCTTTTACTTGGCAATCCCAGGAATCTTCTTGTAAGCTGGCGGCTTGTTTATATTATATTCACTTGATTAACAATGTGATGAAAAAACGCGGCACTGAGACATGAATGTACTCAGCTTGAGCTTTTGCGTCTTTCTGCAGTATCCATCCATTTCTAATCACCTCATTCATCTCACACCAAATGCGATTGCGTTCTTCTTGCGTTCCCTTTCAGGCAACTATGATTATTTCATGCAAAAAGAAATATTCGAGCAGCCCGAGTCGGTCATGAACACTATGCGTGGTCGTGTCAATTTCGAGTCGCAATCCGTCGTGCTCGGCGGTCTTCGGGAACACATGACGGTGATTCGGCGGTGTCGCCGTTTAATATTCATCGGATGTGGCACGAGTTTTCATAGCGCAATCGCCGTAAGTTCATCTACTCATCACGTGATTCGCGTTTGAACCATTCACACGGAATACGGAGAATGAACTGTCCATTTACATCGTCACCTCCTCATTAGACCATCGTCGCCCTCTCTCTACGACATGTTGTAAATCTGTTTACAATTTCCCGCTAACCCACCTTTGATCCTTCGCGTGCAATCGTGCTATACTTTGTGATGCGCAGCTACTTACTTAATTATACTTGTGTGCGACTATCTCCTCCTGTAGGATGAGTCGGCTTCAATGAAGAGTCTTGGGAATTTTGGTACAAAGCAGCGGCCCAGCACCACTCGGCGTTTGTTCGAGTCAGCTTCTCTAGCATTTACAGAACCAAGTGCGACCTGCAGGGTAGCAGGTAGTTGCCAGAAAGAGGTGGTGTACACCAACTAACCGTCTACGAGATTCTGCTCCAGCTTTTTCCTCAGGGTTTTCTCTCGAAGCCTTTCCCGCGATCGGCTATCCCGCAAGGCAGCGGAGGTTTAAAATCAGGGTTTTTATTCCCTTAGCGGAAATACCCTTCCATGCTAACGAGCTCCATCTGCCTGAAGCAAACTAGTTTTCACGCGCGAGTCACTCGCCCTCGCCCCTTCTCCTGTTGGTAGAATTAGTTCCGCTGTGCTCTGGGAGCCACTTGTGCAGGCCAGAAGCTGGACTACGTTGTCAGAGGCTATTTGTGACGCGCGCCATATGGGAGCATTTTATAGACTGGACGCTTATCCCCACTGCCACCCCCGGCTATGACAACCTTTGTGCAGCTAGCACCGCGCTAAATTTATTTGCCACCGGTAATGAGCTGCATGCAGAGTTTCACTGCCATTTCTATTCTCATTTCTCTAGGCTCGGGCAGCCCGACAGTATCTCGGCCCACGTGCAGTCTCTAACTGTGCGGCACTTTGCCTCGATCCGGCTCCAAGTCTAGTATCATTTTGATCAGGGCAAAAAAATCAATGTTTCGAATCCCACACCGCGATAATTCCAAACCTCGACATATATGCAAATGGCTACCCCCTAATCAGTTGGCCAAAATCAACAGCATTCCAGGTTGAGATTGGCGATGTATCTGTTTTGAAACTGTATTTCGGTTGAGGATCACAACCCGTTACATCAATGTTACCCATAATCAGGGACACTATAACATCGGGAACAAATACTGAAAAATACTTCACTGCTATACAACCATGATATGCTAAAGCCCTAAATAGATTGGGGTGCACGGATGTGCAATCGTGCAGCACTTCCGTGCTACGCAACTAACGCCGTGCTAAGTTGAGTTGCCACTGGTAGTGAGGTGCATGCGAGTACACGCTGGAGTCTCACTGCTATCGTTATTTTCCTTCCCCTTAACTATCTAGGCCTGGGCAACCTGACAGTATCTTAGCACAAATTCAGTCTCTGACTGTGCGGCACTTTGCCTGGATCAGGCTTATGATTTCATACACCATACAAACAGCAAATAGATTGGCGGGTGGGTGAGACCTAAAGAGATTCTGAATCTGTAACCTAAATAGCACAGTTCACTTTATGAATGTTTTTAAACAAGCAAGCAGATTGTTAGTGTTCTTTGGAAGATTCTCGTCAGTAATTTTTCCGAGGATTATAAAATTCTAACTTTCGTGAATGCGGAATGATGTTATCCTCTTGATCACAGAGCAACAAAATTAGTTAGGGATCTCTATACTGTTCCATACAGTGAAAGATTGAGACATCTGGGTCTATGTGACGTTACCCAAAAGAAATTTCGCTGCTATATTATTCTTGTAAAATTTGCGCCTACCGATGTACACCGACTAAGACAAGTGTTTCAAGAATGTAGCTTGAAAGTGACACCTGCACATACCCCACCCCTCTACATCTCAATTTCTCGTATCGATTTCCGGTGCCATATTTTATGATGGGTGCTCCTTTTTGGCCTTCCCCACCGAAATGTTCGGTGGACTGTCCGTGAATATTATAGCCGTTGTAGAATATTTTCGCATTTACCATTCATAACCAAATCCAGTGGTGTGGAAAAACGTTGGCTTTCTGAACCATAAATCCTTGAGAAAAGCATGTCACACACATTCACTTTCAGACACGCGCCCTCCTCGAGGAACTTTCCGAATTGCCTGTGATGACCGAGCTAGCTAGTGATCTACTCGATCGCAAGACCCCGATCTTCCGCGATGACGTCTGCGTGTTTATCAGCCAATCCGGTGAGACGGCCGACACGCTGCTTGCTCTGCGCTACTGTCGCAGTCGCGGTTCGCTCACGGTGGGTATAACCAACACCGTGGGCTCGTCGATCTCACGCGAAACTCACTGTGGGGTGCACATCAATGCCGGACCTGAAATTGGAGTGGCCAGTACCAAGGTACGGTTCAATTGGTGTGGTTGTTTATGCTGTTTAATGTTCCGTTACTGGTTGACCTTATTTATTTACGCGCGCGTGTGTGTGTAGGCCTATACAAGCCAAGTTCTCGCGCTGATCATGTTTGCGCTGGTTTTGTCCGAAGATCGGATATCTCTTCAAGCCCGTCGCAAATCAATCATCGATGGTCTATCGAAATTGTCGGGTAGGTTGTTTTTTTAATATTTCATCGCCCATTTCTATACGGTTAGAGCATGCAAGCATTCTGCAATAGCGTTATATTGTTTTTCTATTCAAATGTTGGATTTCACTGTTGATGCAAGGCTGGTGTGCAAACGTTTCGTAGTGGAAGACAACAACTAAGTTCGGGTCGCTTCGCTGTGAATAATCAACAAGCAAAGCAATCTCCTCGGAACCTAATCCTCGTGATAACGGTGACGAGCGAGAAATAGGTTGTGCGCTGCATGTGATCAACACTGTACATTAGTCGTTTCTAAGTATCTTGCGCCGTTAGTCAGGAGTCACTTTGCGATTCTGTTTTTGAATATCGTCGTTCGTTGTGAAAACCCTAGTTAACAATGGTCAGCTTTTAACTTTACTTACTTTTGTGAGACTATCTCCTCCTGAAGAATGAGTCGGCTTCAATAAAGAGTCTTGGGAATTTGGGTACAAAGCGGCGTCCCCAGCACCACTCGGCGTTTTTTCGAGTCAGCTTCTCTAGCCTTTGCACAACCAAGTGCGACCTGCAAGGCAGCAAGGAGTTGCCAGAAAGAGGTGGTCTACCAGACTCTGTTCCAGGTTTTTCCTCAGGGTTTTCTCCCGAAGCTTTTTCGCGATCGGGTATCCCGCAAGGCAGCGGAGGTTTAAAATCGGGGTTTTCCTTCCCTTAGATGAAATGCCCTCCCAGGCTATCGAGCTCCATCTGCCCGGAGCAAACTGGTTTTCAGGCGCCAGTCACGCCCTCGCCCCTTCTCCTGTTGGTAGAAGCAGTTCCGCCGGGCTCGGGGAGCCACTCGTGCAGGCCAGAAGATGTACTTGGTTGTCAGAGGCTATTTGAGACGCGTGCCATATGCGAGCATTTTATAAACAGTGGGAGCTTATCCCCACTGCCACCCCTGGCTATGACAACCTTTTAACACTCCACCGTCTCAAAAACTTAATGAACCTAAACCTACTGCTCTACCAGCGTGAGGGGTGTGCGCGACACAGTATCAGGCAGCATGTATTCGATACAATATTTCATGTCATATCTAGTAACAAAGATTTCTCATCACTCCATTTCACTAACTGGCGTAACGCATATGAAAACGCATAATATGCTGCAACTCAACCTATCAAACACCTATTAGCCACCGTAGCGCTAGGCTCAGTTTGGCGTATTCGTTTGCCTGGGTGCGGTCCAAAAGCTCCACCTAATAGTTGGCTAGAAACCTTGCGCGATATGGCTGAAAACCGAAGTCAGTGGCGCCAGTGTATTTTATTATGTATGTCATAATTTTTTATCCAATATTATTTTATATGTATAAAAAAACAAAAATACACAAAATCACATGCAGTGAAACTACAAAAACAAGCTGCTTTTTGTGCATTTACTTTTGCGTATTCCGCTTGCCTGCTTTCCATTTTCCACGCGCTTGCTTATCTGCTTTTCCTGCTTCATATTGCTTGGCACTTTGTCTGGCTTGTCCAGACTTGTGCTTCATTATAATGATGATGATGATTAGCCACCTTCAAACAGGGAAAGAGCTACTTAACTTAGACCACGCCGCCAGTGTGCAATTGCCCTCGATCGATCAACTACTGCCGATCGCTGTAGACGCTTCGGGAGGAAGTGTTCGTCACGTGATTGACATCCATGATCGACATCGACCGAAGGTCGTCTATGTCTGACAGTTTTGTAATCTCAAATCCTAAATTGGATGGGGAGTGTTGTTATTATTTGAATGCGAATTACATGTATTCATGCGATTTACCCATCCAAATCGCTTTTTCCGGTCGAGTCATTCACTTTTAGTGAAACTTTGTGATGTGTTTGCGGAGCCAATCTCTTTTCCTCTCCGCAACGCAAACATCACCATGTTATTTTTGATCACGTGTCTCCGATAGACTAGGTTTCTGGTTTCTTTGTATTCTGAATGACAATCACATGATGCGTCAGTGTTGATAAAACCACGACAGAGCAAACTGCGTTTCAGCGTGGTCATTTCCATCGGTATTTTGCTGGCGTCATGTGAGGGAGTTCTTCTGTATGCATACGTCGGCGTACCTTGAAAGTCATTTGCTTCGACATTCGATCATAGACTCTTCTGTTCGATTTAATTTTCGTTTCTCATATGTGTCTATGCATGGGTAACCTGACAGTATTTTAGCCCACGTGCAGTTTATGACTGCGCGGCACTTTGTCTGGACCAGGCTTGTGCTTCCATACCATATAACTGTGTGCTACAACTTCTTGCGTACGTAAGGGATGGATGTCCTAACGAGCCTCGCACACATCCAGCACGTTAAACTCGCTTAGCTGTTATCCGAGTAGCGGTGCAGGTGAAACAGATAGACCCCCTCCACTTTCGCATCGTGCTACCTCACTAAGACCACGTGTGTGTGATATTGAAGCGAATACTTGTAGCTCGCGCTGAGACTGGACCTTAACGTGGTGCGATGGTTTGTGCATCTCTATGACCCATTGAGCTATGCTGGGTGGTGCTCTCCGAGCACCTTCAGAGTCACTCACACTAGGAAGGTCAATGGATAGAGGTCAGACGAACACGGTCTCAACCTAACCCGCTGCCTTGTGGGTCAGGCTTTTTAGCCAAAGGCTTTGGTCGAGAACCCTAATTGTTCTCCTGTCTAGGCATGGGCGACCGGGCAGTATCCCAGCCCGCATACAACCATGACCATGACTATTAATACGAAACCCAACTCCATAGTGCATCGGCCGTCGCGCACGATAAACAGGGTCGCCTTACCTGCTGCATACAGCAGGGCGGGTAAGCGAAAACAAGCTACTGCTGGCCCTACTCTTCAAACTGTTTCTGACCCTTCCCCTCCCCCATCCATTCTTAACAACTCTCCGTCTGTCAATCCCAGCTTTAGAAAAGACCACGCTGAACATGTTGGAACATTTTCTGTTCGCGAATTTACAGACCACTTTCTGAAACCACGGGCTTCAGCTCACATCGGTGCCATGAATGTCAGAACTCTCAGACAAATAGGCCAGCAAGCTGCACTGGCTCTTACCTTAGATAGTCTATCTATTGATGTTTGCTGTTTATCGGAAACGCGCTTATATGATCCGTCCATAATTACTGAACTTACTGCCCCAAACCTTTCAACTCGCTACTTTTGCGCTGCTCTGGTGATTCTGTAGCTGCCATCTCAGGACAGGCGGGTGTTGGTATAGTGCTGAATTCACGTGCCGAATCATGTCTAATCGATTGGATTCCTTGGAATAGCAGGATGTGCGCAGTTAGACTAGCCACTAATATTAGACCAAACTCAAAATCTTCTAATCAGAGATGCTTGTTTATTGTAGCAACTTACGCTCCGACTAACACCAATTCCGACGACGAGAAGAACGCCTTCTACGACGATCTTTATGCTCTTTTGCGACGTGCAAAAAGCTCCGATATTGTTGTCTTAGCGGGAGATATGAATGCCAGACTGGGTCGCTTAGATACATCTGAATCACAATTAGGTGGCATGTTTGGTCTTGAAAGCCAACGCACAGATAATGGTGAACGGTTTATACAATTCTGTGCACAATCTCGATTATTCATTAGCAGCACTTCCTTTCGCCATAAAAGATGTCAAATTACCACATGGCGCTCGCCGGATGGAAGCCAACCTTCGGCCCAAATCGACCATATCGCCATAAGTGCTCGCTGGAGAGGTTGCATTGAGGACTGCCGCTCCTTTTGGAATACCTGCATAGATTCAGATCATGCTCTTGTGCGATGTAGGTTCTCGTTAAAGTTCTCTGGTACGAAGCCTTCGAATGGGAAACGCAATGTGGTCGAAAAATTCTCTCTGCCTGCAGTTCAAGACATTTATAGGACTACCTTGAGTAACTCACTCCCAGTTGCTCCGTGTGCAACTGCCGATGAAAGGTGGAACAAAATAGCAAGGATTATGCGAGCCGCTGCAATAACAGCCTGTGAGACTACACAACCAACGCAAAAGTCCCACTGGATTTCACAGCGCTCTATAAAAGTTCTTCGCCAGCGACGCCAAATACCTAATGGTCCTGGACACAACACAGAGCGTAGACGCGTGAGGAATGAACTTAAACGGAGCTGGAGACTAGACAGAGAAAGGTGATGGCTAAATAAGGTCGAAGAAATGGAAATAGCAAATAATGCGGGTGACGTGCGAAAACTCTTCCAACTTATTCGATCGACTAGGCCTACGAAAAAAGGAGTGAGTGAGACTATCGCTGAAATAGACGGTACTCTTATCACTAATAAGAATCGCCGCCTCTCACGTTGGGTCGAACATTTTGAAGAACAATTCAGCTGGTCGCCTGCAACAGAATCTTTCCCTCATTTGAAGCAGTGTGATCCTTGGTCTGTTAGCGTAGATCCCCCTAATGATTTAGAAATTAAAGAATGTATCGAATCCATGAAACGATTCAAAGCTGCTGGCCCCGATGACATACCACCTGTCTTGTTCAAAGAAGGTGGCCAAGTCCTAATCAGCACACTAGGCGATCTCCTCCGTGAAGTGTGGTTATCAGAATCCGTCCCTCCGAGTTGGGGTGAATCGGTTATCATACCTATATTTAAAAAAGGTGTGCGAAGCTTATGTTCTAATCATCGTGGGATAAGTCTCACTCCCATCATTACGAGATTATTAGCGTCCATATGTCTTCGAAGATTAACATCGCATAGGGAATCACAGATCCGTGAGCAGCAAGCTGGCTTCCGGCCTGGAAGAGGCTGTGTCGACCACATTTTTACTCTTCGACGGATATTAGAACTGCGGCACACTTATCGACAGCCGACAATAGCCATCTTTTTAGACTTCAAAGGAGCATTTGATTCAGTCGATCGAAATGTCCTGTTTAACACCTTGCTGTGCAAAGGCGTTCCGCAAAAGTATGTCAACATACTACGTGCACTTTATGCTCATACATCCGGATGCGTTAGGGTTTACAACGAAGTCTCACCCAAATTCCACACACAAGTGGCGTCCGACAAGGATGCCCGATTTCTCCGTTTTTGTTCAATTTTGTAATTGATGCAATTATGGAGTTGTGCAACGATGGTGCCCCAGCTTTCGGAGTTCACATAATGCCAGGCGTCAAGCTTCTCGACTTGGATTATGCTGATGATATAGTTCTGCTCTTCGACTCGTACACAGATGCACAGGCGATACTGAACAAGCTATCTAGTATTGTGCCCGCATTTGGAATGCGTTTTGCACCCTCTAAGCGCAGTGTTCTGCTGCAGGACATCGACATATCGAACAGCACTTTATTACTTGACAATCAGGCTCTTGAAATTGTAGATCGTTTTACGTATCTCGGTAGTTGTATCAATAATTCTGCATCGTTAGATGACGAGGTCTCGGCACGCATTTCTAAAGCGACCGTAGCATTCCGCAACCTAGGTCACCTCTGGCGCCAGAAAGGACTGTCTGTGTTACTCAAGGGTAGAGTCTATAAAGCGACAGTTCGGGCTGTGTTACTATATAGTGTGAAACCTGGACCTTACGTAAAGAACACATTCGGCGTCTCCAAGTATTTGACAACCGGTGTCTCCGCAGCATTCTAGGAGTTAGCTGTTACAATCGTATGCGCACCGATGCTCTCCGAAATAAGTTGTTTGGTAGTAATGTCGATATAGAGAAGCAGATCAACCTGCATAGGTTACGCTGGCTGGGTCACGTTTTACGGATGCCGGACCACCGACTTCCGAAACAGATTCTTTTTGCGACGCCACATCCTGATTGGCGTAAATCTTGGGGTGGCCAAACCGTCACTTGGCATAGGCAGTTAAAAACCCTTACTAGTAACCTTTCCAAAGTCGGCGCAGCGCGTCTTCCAGGCTGGTGTCCCCGCGATCAGATATCGCAGTGGTTAGTTACGCATCAGGCTATGTCCCGAAACCGTGTTCAATGGCGGTCTTGCACTAAGCATATTCTTGGAGTGTTTGCTTAACCTTGTATGTTGTCAAGCGGAGTGACGAGAAAAGCTTGTTAGGATTCATGACAGTGAAAGCCGCAAGGAAGCTGCCGTGCTATCACTCTACTCGTTCACGAAACTTATTTGAATGTATGTCCCATTCGAGGTGTAGGTACCTCTGCCCAGTTTGTTTGTGCTTACTCTTCTATACAAGCCGTAGCCGTAGTCCCACCCTTCCCCATCTTTTAGGATTTTACTTTTTCATGGTTGTATGGCAGTTAAGCATTCGGTACGTGCTACCGGTGTAATGCTGTCTTTGATGATGATGATGATGTTAACACCCTAAAATGAAAAACTACACGGACAACTGTGAGACAAACTGTGCAAACAAACAAGCTCAACGCATGTGTGACTTACTTAATCCATTACACTTGGTTCTACACACGAACAACGACGTTATCATCCTCCTCCTCCTCCTCTTCTTCATCCGGTTCGATTTCATGGCGCCCATATTCCCCACCCCGAACGCGGCGTTGGTGAGAACGTGCTTCCGGGCTAGCGTCTTCCGCTCCCGGTGACTCATGTTGTTGTTCACTTTAATCTTCCGCGCCACTTGTCGGTGTCGACCGGGGATTTTTTCCCCGCACGTTTGTCGACCACATCGGTATAGTTATCCGCGTCTCCCTCCCAATCGCTGCTGGCTTGGGTTTTGTCTTGCTTTGCTTTGTCTTGTTCCTGCCTACGCTGATCAGGTTATTGTCTCACCCTTCCCCATCTTTTAGGATTTCACTTTTTCATGGTTGTATGGCAGTTAAGCATTTGGTACGTGTTGCCGGTGTAATACTGTCTGCGATGATGATGATGATGATGATCGTTTCAAGACAAGCAGATCATGATCGGACTGATCCTACCTGATGAGTGCAAATAGCACGAAACCGGTCGCGGTGTGCGTTTGAGGTTATTGCGCAAAAATGTGGATGGTTTGTTTGAGCCCATGAGTCTAAACTATTGTGTTCCAAAGGTTGTCATAGCCGGAGGTGGCAGTGGGGATAAGCTCCCATTGTTTATAAAATGCTCCCATATGGCGCGCGTCTCAAATAGCCTCTGACTACCAAGTCAAGCTTCTGGACTGCACGAGTGGGTCCCCGAGCCCAGCGAAACTGCTTCTACCACCGGGAGAAGGGGCGAGGGTGAGTGACTGGTGCATGAAAACCAGTTTGCTTTGGGCAGATGGAGCTCGTTAGTCTGGGAGGGCATTTCATCTAAGGGAAGGAAAACCCTTAAAACCTCCGTTGCCATGCGGGATACCTGTTCGCGGGAAAGGCTTCGGGAGAAAACCCTGAGGAAAAAATCTCGAGCAGAGTCTCGTAGACGGTTAGTTGGTGCACACCAACTCTTTCTGGTAAATCCCTGCTGCCTTGCAGGTGGCACTTGGTTGTACAAAGGCTACAGAAGCTGACTCGAACAAACGCCTAGTGGTGCTGGGGACGACGCTTTGTACCCAATTTCCCAAAACTCTTGATTGAAGCCGACTCATCCTCCACGCATGTAGGCACATGCGATTAAACAGATTGGTCACGGCAAGCTTATCAATCAGCGGCTACGAAGCTCGGCTTCAAGGCATGCAGATCCTAATTTTACACCACGCGGTCGTGGTGTGTGCGTGTGATGGAAATAATTTCAATTACGGAATTTTGGTTAAACGCCTTGGGTTTAACTCCATCTACATTTGTGTGGGCACAAGCGACTGAAAAGGTTGATCGTGCCAGCCTTAAACCGCAGTGGCTTACCAGGTGAAACCTTGTTTAAGTGGTCGTATCAGATGGTAGCATCCGTCTGATGAATGCAAACAGCACGAAACTGGAGGTGAGGTGTGTTTCCAGCGCGTGCGTTTCTCTGCATTTAAAAGTGCATTGTGCGTTCGTGTGATTGTCCACAAAGCACCGGCATTACCTAACCGAACGTAGCTACCACCATTCACGGGTGTGCAAAACTGTACCGTGTTTTGTGGCAAACATCTAGCTAAATTAATTGGCCACAGGTAGTGAGCTGCATGCTGAAACACGCTGAAGTCTCACTAACATTCTCAGTTGTATTATCCTTCCCCTATTTGTCTAGGCCTGGGCAACCTGACAGTATATTAGCCCACGTGCAGTCTCTGACTGTGCGGCACTTTGCATGGATCAGGTTTGTGGGAGTTTATGCATACACTACTGAACGCAACGAGACACCACTAAAGAGAACAGTTAAGATTATTCCTTCCTCAGAGACAACCTAGGAGAAAATACGTTATTGTAAACAGCATACCTTTCTGGTTTGAGACAACTTCTTCCCACGACGTCCAGCAACTACCCAATCACTCGATGCATCGCCGTCTTCGATACCATTCTCGGAATGTGAAGAGGATACCACGCCGTTGGACGACTTTCCGAGCTCCTCGTGTAGTTGAGAAAGAAGATGAGTGAGGCATTCCTGTACATGAATCGTAATGAGCGATCATTGTGTTTTTACAATCAAATGTGAATTGCATCGTGACTTACCGCCCCATCTTCCTGAAGGCCACCATCCAACTTTAACACGGAAGTAAATTTCTGGTCAGCACAGAGAGCAGGACCCAAAGCGTAGCGGAACACACCGTCACGCGTTGGCTTATGTGTGGAATCTAGTTGGGGGGTGGATCTCGGCGCATCGGAAAATGGAACAAATTGTTGGAATAAGTCGAACCTGAAACGGAGCAATTCGGAATCTAATGTAACTAAGCGTAGTTGCTGGAATGAATGTGGATATGTACGTATGAAATCGCAAGACATGCAGTCAGAGATTCCGCATGGGCTGTGATATTGTCAGCTTAGCATTCCACTCGTACTCCCAAATACGCTAACGACGTTGCCGTTGTCTTTGACCATCATAGACGGGCTAATCCTCCGCCATCAGAATCTATGATCAATACAATTGGTCAGTGGTCATCTTCACTCGGCTTATCGTTAAATCCTCGAAAATGTAAAGAGTTTATGTTCAATAATTTGATGAACCCTGCTTTACGCGATTCCGCCGGTTTCTGTTAATGGCTCTGAGTTCAGCAGAAGCACATGTTTCAAGTATCATGGCGTTACGTTATCACAAAGTCTCAAGTGGAGTTATTAGGTGACTGCGCGCAGTTCCCGAAGGTTCGAAGGCTATCTTTCTATGCCTTACACCCGCGTTCCGTAGTTGTCCCATTTGATGTAGTTAGACATTTTGTTTTTTCTTGCATTGTTTTTCACTTTCTCTATGCATGTCCTATATGTTTTTCCGGTCTGATTAAGAAATAATTTACTGACGATCAAAAGAGGCATTAAGTTTATCGCACGACTGAGCGATGTTTCTACCGCGTTAATTTTAGATGTGATCGTCAAACGACACTTTTGTAAATGCGGTAAAACTCATTTCTTCCGATAATGCACACCCATCGCATAGCTTCCAAATCGTTCTTATCTACGCAAAGCTAATATCTCGTCCCTTATTCGAGAACTGAAAAATTCAGGAATTCTTTACCTTGCACCCTATTTGGTTCATTGACGGAACGTTAATTTTGATCTAAGGAGGCTATTGACAGTGTGAATCTCGATACTGAATCCTTACCATCACATTCTTACGTAACCTCTTTGGAAAAGTATTTTGTGAGGTTAAATGAATATTATTGCTAACAAATTAGTGTACACAATTAGTCAGTTACTTCGTCTTCTTCTTCTTCTTGCCGAGGTCTAGACCGATAGAGAAAAGAGAAAACGGTAGTAACACTCCAGCATGTTACCAACGGTGGTAAATCAACTTAGCATGGTTACATTCCTACCAAGGCAATACTGCACAAACGGACATCTATAATGAAGCTAGTCGTGGTGGTCTGACATGGAACAACATTCATCGCAAGGATAAATTCGATGCTACGATGCCGTCAGGTTGCCCAGGCCTCGACAGATTTGAACATACGCCATGATATTACCCTTTCGATGGTGCGCTTGCCCACGAGACACCTAAGCAGTGCCAAGTTCGAACTGTCGACTTGTGCTAGGCAGTTAAAAACCCTTACTAGTAACCTTTCCTAAGTAGGCGCAGTGCGTCTTCCAGGCTGGTGTCCCCGCAATCAGATATCGCAGTGGTTAGTTACGCTTCAGAATATGTCCCGAAACCGTGTTCAATGGCGGTCTTGCACTAAGCATCTTCTTGGAGTGTTTGCTTAACCTTGTATGTTGTCAAGCGGAGTGACGAGAAAAGCTTATTATGATGCATGACAGTGAAAGCCGCAAGGAAGCTGCCGTGCTGATGTCGCTCTAATCGTTCATGAAACTTGTTTGAATGCATGTTCCATTCGAGGTGTAGGCACCTCTTCCCAGTTTGTTTGTGCTTACTCTTCTCTAGAAGCCGTAGCTATTTAAGTCCCACCCTTCCCCATCTTTTAGGATTTTACTTTTTCATGGTTGTATGACAGTTAAGCGTTCGGTACGTGCTACCGGTGTAATGCTGTCTTTGATGATGATTATGCTAGCCACACAAACGCATTGACCACGGATTAGTCAAGCAGGCTTTCTGTTCAATGTGAGACGAACAAACTCACAACAAACGGATAATTGAGTCGTCGTTCGACACTATCTGTTTCGGGTCCATCGAGCGAAACAGGTCCACGATTGGAGAACAATGAAGTAACGTCTGGAGCGTGACGTTCAAGTAGCAACAGTTTTTGTAGTTCTGGAAGCCACGAGGACGTAGGCGATGACAATGTGAAGTTGTGTGTCCATTGGTGGTCTCTTCGGGAGACGGGATGGTGCTCGGATGGTCTGTGAAGAAATGGATTGTGTCCGAGGTTTCAGTAGAGCGGTTTAATTGGAAAGTTGAATAAATAGTATGGTATATAACACATATCGAGTATTAAATATATAGAATATATACAGTATCTCAGCGCACGTGCGGTCTCTGACTGTGCGGTACCTTGTCTGGATCAGGCTTGTGCTTTCACATCACATACATACACACAAATATATAGAAAAATAGACAGGGAATGATACAGACATACAGACGGAGAGTATTACACCGGTGGCAGGCGCTTAACTGCCATACAACCTTGACACAAGAAAAACCATAAAAATATGGAGAATGTAAAGACCTAAAACAAACTAGTGAACTTGTAGAAGATGAGGCACAGACACAACATGATGAGGTGACTACACCTCAAATCAAACACGCATTCGATCAACTGTGATGAACAAGTAGAGCGACATTAGCATGACTGCTTCCTCGGGGCTCTCACATCATAACAAGATGGATAGATGTATGTATGTATGAAAGCACAAACCTGATCCAGGCAAAGTGAGGCACAGTTAAAGACTGCACGTGGGATAAGATACTGTCAGGTTGTCCAGACCAAGACAGACAGATAGACAGATAGACAGATAGATAGATAGATAGATAGATAGATAGATAGATAGATAGATAGATAGATAGATATATAGATAGATAGATAGATAGATAGATAGATAGATAGATAGATAGATAGATAGAAAGATAGATAGGATAGATAGATAGATAAGTAATCCGAGTTGACTTTGTACATTAAAAGCACTCGTCAATTTACAGAAAATCACATATCTCTAGTCACACAAACAAACGAAGTACGCAGATAACGAAAGGCTTGAAATGAAAACCCAATACATATAATTAACAGTTTTGCTGTAACCACACTGCCTGCGATGTTATAACTTCAAAAGACCATAGAAATGACATTACCTTCAACCGTAATATGGGAATTGGTATCAGCCTTTCTGTTTTTGCGTTTTCGCTTTTTACTTTTAGAAGAAGATGGTAATTGGTCGAGATGTGTCTGTTTCTCTTGTCGTGGCAATGTGCTTCCGTTTTCTAACGAGATTTGCTGAAATCGCGAGTACATATCTAACACAGTCCCATCCATATGTAAAGAGCTAAAACAAGAAAATGGGAAGTGTTGTTCGACCAGTGGATTAATGTAACATCTAGTTTACCTCATCCCATCGTCAATAGCAAGAAAAATGGGAAATATCACAAAAACAACAATACCAAGTCAGCCCAAGCTGTGATAATGACATGTCGTGAAAAATGGAGTACACAATATGACGAAATAGAGAAAGAAGGGCCGACATAAAAACGGTAAAATGGAAATAATGAGAAAATGACATTCGAACGAACATTATGCAATAGACGACAATTTACACACACAAATTCTTTCCCCATCTACATCTTGACACTGTTGCGTTTGTACACGTTCAATTTCTATTTCATTTATCATATCTGTATAGGCCTGTGAAACCTGACAGTACCTTAACCCACGTGCAGGCTGGGCTTGCCGAAATTGGCTGGCTTTGCCGAAATACCTCCACGTGGTGCCAGCTGGGTGGGCTCGTTCTCCGAGCTCAGCGAAAGGTTCGGCGGCGGTGTCTGAGGGTGTGGTGGGTTTTCGCCTGGCAAGCGTTCTCCCTATAAAAAGCCACAAAAATCCAATGATGACATCACGACGCGGCGGATGTGACTCGCCGCTCCAAAAGTCACTGCCCCTTGTCCTATCCAAGGACATTGTATGGTGCACAGGCAAAAACTGAAGTCACCAACCTATCAACGGGGTTATCGGGCTCCGAACTGGAAATTCCCAGAAAAGGGCGTATGAACCGCTTCGTCGGTCACCGGCCACCGATAGGTGCGAACCTCTCTCGCTCCACTGCCTTGTGGGTAAAGGCTCGGGGTGGGACCCCCTAAACGAAATCTCCCCTACTTCGGTGTAGGCAACCGGGTAGTATCATGCCTACGTTCAACGATGCCGATGACAACGCTTTGTACCCCCCTTCTCGCTTTGTACATCTCATTGTTTATGTTGAACGGCACTATATCTGTATAGGCCTGTGAAACCTGAAAGTACCTTAACCAACGTGCAGTCTCCGACTGTCAGCACTTTGCCCGGATTATGGCTTGTGCTTTCATACCATATATACCATAATCCTTCAAAAAAGTTCTAAACTGACTGCACCAAGTCTGTTTGTGAATGTAGTTTTGTTCCTGTAGCCTTGCAACACTAATGATTCAAGACAAGTGCATGTAGCATTGTAAATATGTACGTATGAAATCACAAGCCTGATCCAGGTAAGATGTCGCACTGTAATAGACAGCACGTTGGCTAAGATACTGTCAGGTTGTCAAGACCTAGATAGATATACGGAAGAAAAAAAGAATGGATGAATCGTCGATGTTGCAAAAGAGACAGTCGTTACGTTCTATCAATGTGTGCGTTGTTCGTAACCAAACAGTCAGGAAAACAGAAAAGGTCGGAATGGAACGTTGATCTGGAGTCCAAGGTCCGAGCGCCCAATGTGTGCGTTTGACCTTGGACATGGCTTGCATTTGTATGGCAACAACAGAGTGAAGATGTGAGGTTACACCATAATCCTGGGAAAGTGCATAATGGGAATGATGGAAATTGGTTGTTATGGGCGAGTCAGAACATTCGAATTTAGTGAAAATGGGGTTTGTGGCCAAGGTACAACATGGCTCACCGAACAGCATTTTTTCTCCGTTGCGAACTTTGGTCGATCAGGTAATGCGGCTTGTTTTATTCGTTAGGAGAGTCATCACCACCATCACCGACAGCATTACACCGGTAATACGTGCCGAATGCTTAACTGCCACACATCATCATCATCATCACAGACAGCATTACACCGGTAGCGCGTACTGAATGCTTAACTGCCACACAACCATGAAAAAGTAAAATCCTAAAAGATGGGGGAGGGTGGGACTTAAACCGCAACGGATTCTATAGAAGAGTAAGCACAAACAAACGGGGTAGAGGTGCCTACACCTCGAATGGAACATGCATTCAACAAGTTTTGTGAACGAAAGATGGGGAAGGGTGGGAATAAAATAGCTACGGATCCTATAGAAGAGTAAGCATAAAAACTGGGAAGAGGTGCCTACAACTCGAATGGAACATGCATTCAAACAAGTTTCGTGAACGGCAGCTTCCTCGCGGCTTTCATTGTCACGCATCATAATAAGCTTTTCTCGTCACTCCGCTTGACAACATACAAGATAAAGCAAAGACTCCAAGAAGATGCTTAGTGCAAGACCGCCATTGCACACGGTTTCGGGACATAGCCTGAAGCGTAACTAGATATTGCGATATCTGATCACGGGACACCAGCCTGGAAGACGCACTGCGCCTACTTAGGAAAGGTTACTAGTAAGGGTTTTTAACTGCCTATGTAATGTGACGCCAATCAGGATGTGGTGTCGCAAAAGATTCCGTTTCGGAATACGGTGGTCCGGCATCCGTAAAACGTGACCCAACCAGCGTAACCTATGCAGGCTGATCTTCTTCTCTATATCAACATTACTACCGAACAACTTATTTCGGACAGCATCGGTGCGTATGCGATTGTAACAGCTAACTCTTAGAATGTTGCGGAGACATCGGTTGTCAAATACTTCGGGACGCTGTGTTCTTTACGTAAGGTCCAGGTTTCGCAGCCATACAGTAACACGGCCCGAACTGTCGCTTTATAGATTCTACCCTTGAGTAACAGAGAGTCCTTTTTGACGCCAGAGGTGACCTAGGTTATGGGATGCTACGGTCGCTTTAAAAATGCGTGCCGAGACCTCGTCATCTAACGGTGCAGTACAACTACCGAGATACGTAACACGATCTAAAATTTCAAGCGCTTGATTGTCAAGTAATAAAGTGCTGTTTGATAAGTCTATGTCCTGCAGCAGAAAACTGCACTTAGAGGGTGCAAAACGCATTCCAAATGCGGGTACAATGCTAGCAAGCTTGTTCAGTATCGCTTGTACATCTGCGTAAGAGTCGAAGAGCATAACTATATCATGATCATTTAACACAAGTCTGGAGCCAGACAAAGTGCCAAGCAATATGGCTTTCCATGTTCTCGGGTTTTGAGATTGAATTCTCACAGTAGGATATCCAATGGAGTTCTCTGTGTACTTGGAGAATTCCATTTGCATCTGACGCCCTTAGTTGGTTTGCGTGTCGTAGCCATTTTTTCTCAAACCATTATTCCGTAATATACGTGACACGTGATCTTGCTAACTATCACTGGGGTCCATTTGATCTTATTACCACGGTAATCCTTGGCCGGTTCCAAAGGTTGTAATAGCCTGGGGTGGTAGTGGGGATAAGCTCCCATTGTTTATAAAATGCTTTCATATGGCACGCGTCTCAAATAGCCTCTGACAACCAAGGCAAGCTTCTGGACTGCACGAGTGGGTCCCCGAATCCGGCGGAACTGCTTCTACCAACAGAAGGGGCGGGGGCGAGTGACTGGCGCCTGAAAACCAGTTTGCTTCGTGCAGATGTAGCTCGTTAGCCTGGGATGGCTTTTCATCTAATGGAAGGAAAACCCTGATTTTAAAACGCCGCTGCCTTGCGGGATACCCGATCGCGGAGAAGGCTTCGGGAAAAAACCCCGAGGAAAAACCTGGAACAGAGTCTAGTAGACCACCTCTTTCTGGCAACCCCCTGCTGCCTTGCAGGTCGCTCTTGGTTGTGCAAAGGCTAGAGAAGCTTACTCGAACAAACGCCGAGTGGTGCTGTGGACGCTGCGTTTTACCCGAATTCCCAAGAATCTTCATTGAAGCCGACTCATCCTCCAGGAGATAGTCGCACAAAAAGTAAAGTAAGATAACCTGACAGTATCTCAGGTAATTATTATTATATTTGCACAATCTGATACAGATATAGTGTCGTTCAACATAAACAATGAGATGCACAAAGCGAGAAGGGGGGTACAAAGCGTTGTCATCGGCATCGTTGAACGTAGGCATGATACTACCCGGTTGCCTACACCGAAGTAGGGGAGATTTCGTTTAGGGGGTCCCACCCCTGCGGCACTTTCGCAGGCTAGATGCCTGTCTTTGCACAAACTGAACCACTTGCCAGGGTCATTGAGCCGCACACAGAAACACGGTGTGCTCCACCTTGTTTGGTCGCATAAGATCGAAGATTGTTTTCGGCTTTATCTTAACATGACTTCCGCAGGTGATATGGCTCCAGGTACGTTAGGATCCGGTAGAACACCAAGAAATTCTGCAAAACGTCTTCGGTATTCCCATCTACCGCTGCTTTGAGCATTGCTCGTTTGAAAGTGTCCACGAACCTCTTCACTTGTCCGTTCGATTGCGGGTGATATGGAAGTGTGCGGATATGCTTCATTCCATGTTGCCGGCAAAATCAGTCGAACTCATTGGACGTGAATTGGCTTCCATTATCGGTCACCAATGTCTTTGGATATCCAAATCGCGAACGTTTCTTGGAGCTTCCTAATTATTGTTGATAAGGGGGAATATCTCTGGCAATTTGCTGTGAGTCCACCAATAGGAGATAAGATATTACGTTTAGTGGGCCCGCGAAATCCAATTGAATTCTTGACCAGGGTCCAATGGGAGTGGGCCATGACTGCAGTTCACACTTTGTCGGCGATTTCAATGCTGATTGACATTTAGAACACGAGCGAACCAGGTTGTCAATGTGTGAATTCATAAGAGGCCAGTACACGAAGCTGCGGGTTAGAGACCTCATACGATTTATCCCTGCATGACTTGTGTGAAATTGTTTGAGAACTACCGAACAGAGTTTTTCCTGAATTACAACTCTACCCAAAAACATGAGAGACTCATCCACGACTGAAAGGGAATGCTGACGCTATCGGAATTGTTGTAATTCTGGGACTTGTACAGTTTAAGGCCATCTGGATTTGTGATGTTCAAATACCTTTTGGAGTACGGGGTCTTCAAATGTTGCCTCTCGAATTCGGTCAACTATTACCGTTAGTTTCATCGTGGTAATGAAAAGCAAACCGCTGACGCTAGCATCAAGAGTAGTTTGCGCCACCGTGCATTCTTCTGTAGTGTTTTCTGTTATCAGTCCTGTGAGTTCATCGGCTCGTCTCATTTTCCCGGTGATGTAGCTTATGTCGAAGTTATAGCCCAGCAGAATGGTTGACCATCGTTGTAGCCCCTTTCGCCGTGTAGACAGGAATGCATTTTTGATGAAAAATTCCAAACAACGGTTTATGATCCGTCAGCAATGTGAATTTTCGGCCATATAGCATCTTATGAGATTTCTTGACCGCGAAGATGAAGGCAAACGCATCTTTCTCGATTTGGCTGTAATTCCGTTCAGCTGCTGTGAGTGACCGTACTTTCGAATGTAGTTCACTACCGCCGGTAAATCAGTTAGTCCCGGTGCTAGCTGCACAACACTAAAGTACTACATGATTGCCTATCCGTTTTGTATGTCATCATCATCATCATTATCATCATGAAGCACAAGTCTGAAGCCAGACAAAGTGCCAAGCAATATGAAGCAGGAAAAGCAGATAAGCAAGCGCGCGGAAAAGGGAAAGCAGGCAAGCGGAATACGCAAAAGCAAATGCACAAAAAAGCAGCTGGTTTTTGTAGTTTCACTGCATGCGATTTTTTTGTTTTGTTTTTGTTTTTTGTAAAATAATACCGGATAAAAAATTATGACACATAATAAACTACACTGGCGCCACTGACTTCGTTGAGTTTTGACTCTGCTGGTTCAGCGAAACGGTGCACGAATGGTTGCAGAGATTGAGAAAAGGAACTGTGGGGAGAGTCATTAGTGAGAGTATCATTAGGAAACGTTTCAAAAAATGGATCCAGCTCATCAGAGCTGGAACTTTCCTGGAGCACTGCACCCGCTATTACTTGTAGTTTTTTAGAAGGCATTTATTTTATTTATTTATTCATTTTTATTAACAATTATCAGCCAGTGGTTTGTTTGAACTTCTGTCGCTTTGGACAAAATTGAAATTGAAATAAGGGATATAGATGTTAAACAACGCTATTTGGAAGAAATGATGTGTCTTAAATCCGATGACGAATTATTTACAGAAAATAATTTCGCCCCCGGGACTCGAACCTGCGACCTCACGACTACAAGGGTAGTGGTTTTAACTTCTACCACTTATCGTGCTGTGCAAACTGAACTGAACTATTTCAAAACAAGCGCCTATAAATCGGTTCGGTTTGCACCTAGCTATAAGTGGCAGACAAGCCAATAGAACGTCCGGAATGTTTTTCAATGGAAATCTGCAGAGAAGAACCGCTCAGTGCTGAAAAAATTCTCAGTTTAGTACGTTTAACTTGGTTGTATTTCATACGCTCTTCCACGTAATCGATTTTCAAATCGCTGTTTTCAGATTTTGCTGTAAATTGGTAATCAATTTATTGCATTATACACACACCGTAACAAGAATCAACTCATTCCATTACGTTTTTAAAAATTTTCATATATAACCATTATTATTCAAATTATTAAAAAAATCAAACTATGCCTAAATTGTCATATTCATGTATTTCAATCGAATGTGGGAAGAAAGTATTTAAAGGCATAGCATGTTATGTGTGCTACAGATGGACTCATCCAAATGCTCTAGCATTCTTGCCATGCATTACGAAATTGATTGTAAAGAATAGTTTCTTGTAATGTGTATGCGGGGACTCTAAGCGAAACGCGAAGGATGCTTTCCTGAGGACCTTTGGCCGTAGCATGAACAACGTTGTTGCAGAAGATGCAAATTCTCCATTGTCATACACTAAAGGCATAAGAAAGAAAACACTCTCATCAATAAAACCGGGCCTTGTCCGAAGTACCATCGGTAGGGATCAAAAAGCACCCCAGGGGGGTAAAAAGAACCCTACAAAGAAAACCGTTGTTAAGTTAAGTGTCCGGTAAAACCACAGCAATTTAAATACGTTGCTTTAGAAAGGCAAATAAATGCCTTGGCCGAGAAAGTTTGTAAGCTTGTTACACCCAATAAAATGGCGGAAAAGAGGCTAATTCGCACTCTGATCATTCCCGGGTCGCGGCAGAAAATTTTGACTAAGTAATGTTACTCCTGACCACGTAATGTTAGTCTTCGAAGCGGTGTGGCATTTTCACAAACCTCTTGCGCGACCTAGACGTAATTTTAGGCGTGTTGACTAGGGCCTAATTTTATCGTCATCAGAATCTTACCTCCTGTTCTCGAGTGATTCTAGTGTAATTGAAAACTGGGACAGAATTTGCAAATTTCTTAACGGGTTTCAAGAACTGCATGCTCAACTGCGATGCGTGAATAAGCGGCCACCCTGGTGGTCTCCCAGCGTTCGTCGTTTTATTCGTAAACGTGATCGCTTATGGAGGCAATATAGGCTATCGCTCACCTCTGGTTCGTGGGTCCGTTACAGAACTGCCCGAAACGCTTGTGTCAAAATGCAGCGTGTGCTCAAACAGAAGTTTGAGTTGTCCTTAACCAGAGACGCTAAATCCAACCCGAAAAGGTTTTGCAATCTAAAGGAAAAACTAGGGTAAACATCGGAGACTTAAAACTGGAGGATGGACAAGTAGCTACTAGTGACCTAGCTAAGACGACAGCCTTCTCAAAGATTTTCAGTAGCGTTCAGCGAAAGGATAATTCTTCACACACACCGTCTGAGTTGCTTAACTTTCCATCTGGTGTCCCTACACTAGATAATTTGTCCTTTAACGAGGCGGAGGTTTATGAAGCTCTAATTCATGTTTGCGCTAACAAGGCTGAGGGATTGGATGGCATCCACTCAATTATGCTGAGAAATCTCGCCCCAGTGCTTGCAGAACCACTATGTAAGCTCTTCCATTAATTTTTGCACTCGGGAATGGTTCCTCGTGAGTGGAAGGAAGCCATAGTAGTACCAATACACAAAGGTTGTCGCAAGTCGATTTTTGGTAACCACAGACCAGTCAGCCTGAGCAGCATCGTCTCGAAAGTATTGGAAAGACTTATACGCGACAAAATCTGCCACCATCTCTGCCAGCATTCTCTACTTAGAACATTAGAGTACGGGTAGGATATACTTTGTCGATCAAAACGGAGGTGATAAGGGGGGTACCTTGGGGGTCTGTGCTAGGTCCGCTGCTCTTTCTGATTTTTATCGATGACTTGTCGCTTATTTTGGAGTGCCCGTTCTTCATTTTCGCGGATGACGTGAAGTTCACGGGTTCAACGAATGAAGATACTCTGATGCACGACCTCGAGCGGGTCATTGACTGGTCCATACGGTGGGACCTTCCACTGAACCTCAATAAGTGCCAACTCTTGTCTGCTCTGGTCGACAAGATAACAAACCAGGTGTCAGGTATTCCTATTAGCGTTGAGGCCACACAGCGGGTTAAGGAGATGGGTGTTCTAGTTAGAGCTGACTTCAAATGGGGGGACCAATGCGCTGTTGCAGCACAACGTGCAGGCAATGTGCTCTTTCGGTTAAAGTCGGTGCTTTCCAGCACAAGTCCCGACGTGTTCCTGCCAATTTACAAGGCGTTATTTAGGCCGCATTTGGAATATTGTGTTCAGGCGTGGTGTCCTCACTACCAGAAGGATATCATTCGACTTGAATGCGTCCAGCGACTAGCAACACGCGTTAATCCAGAAGACATCTTTACCTTGAGTCTTAGGCTGGGCACTCGCGGACACGCACTCAAGCTTGCTAAGGAACGATGTCGACTAGATTCTAGAAAAACCTTTTTCTGCTTAAGGGTGGTCAACTTCTGGAACAATCTCACTGAAGAACTTATCTCCTGTAGTTCCGTCCCAACTTTCAAGCAGGGTTTAGACAATAACTGGTGTAAGTTATCCTCTGATTGCATCCCATGATCACCATGCTTAGGTTGTCCTCCATTTTGATCTCTATTCATTGTAGCAATTTTAGAGCATCTTCTTATTCTTAAATCTCCATCAGCTGACCTCTCACCGTGCTGGTGAGGAGAAACTGCCTTTCCTTCTTTCCAGCATCGATTATTGCGCGTTGCTGTCCTACTACTATCCGGTACATGGCCTGGCACCGCGATCATCATAGATTGCAAACGGAGAAAAAAGAAATTTACCTTTTATCAGTGCATCGATTATAGCGCGGTGCTCCCCCAACTACATTCTCCTAGTCACACGACCATCAGAGGTTCCACACGGAGAAAAAGTATTGACCCTTTAGCATTGGTGGGTGCTTCTCCGCAGCATTCCACCGAAAGATATTCTGGACGCTCGATTGGCTTGTCAGCCACTTACTGTCCCGTGCCTACTGAACTAAACTGAATCAAACTGAATGGAAAAGAGCCGTTGATTCGCGAAAAAAATCCCGGCGGCAAATGAACTGTTCCAGGGTTCAAGATGTTTTGCGCATGGCAGGGCTAACTAACTGCCAGGTAAAAAGGGTACATCGTGTAGGCCGCTGGAACCAAATTGTAAGTAGTGCTCGTCCGATTTTGGTAGAATTTATTAACCAGCTGGACAGGGATACGCTCATTTCAAAAGTGTTTATCTTGAACGCTACACAAATGGACGTTCCAAATTTGTCCAGGATACGGGGCCCCAACCACACTTTCATTAAAAGCGTTCAAAAACGCGCATGACTGGCTTGAAAACTCCCATAAAAGGGATAAACCTTAGCCAACATAAAACGTTTAAGTCATCTGATGTACTAGTCTTTAAAGACTCACTCCAAAATGGCCCGCCAGTAGAAGACGAGTGCATGAAAAACTTGTTGGCAAGCTAAGGCCTTTCAGGTCTTCAAGGCACTACGCTGGAAAATAAGCAAAATTCGCTTTTCAGTATGCTTCTGAACAAGGAAAATCTATGTATCACTGCCATTAGGCCGGTGGAAGCTCGTTCCCAAGCGCAGTCGAACCACTTATCTACTGCTTCGGTTTCAAAAAACGGGTTATCAACGACGGTGCTCCGACCCCGAGTAAACGTCGATTAAAATGTGCGCAGAATAGAAATACCCATGTACTGTACACAAACGCTTGCAGTTCACGTAAAAAGTGGCGTGGGCTGCAGATTGCTGCACTGGAAAACAAGGTCGACATAATTTTCATCTCTGAATCATGGTTGAAGTCAGATGATCATGTTCCGTCATTTATCGTCAAGATGGGGTACTGGTGCTACGGGAGGGGGAGTGGCAATTATGATAAACGAAGATCTTCCCCACAGTGAGACATCAATAAAGATGGATTCTCACTTAATTCAACTAACATCGGTATTTCTTAATGTCAGTAGGAGTAGAATGGCACTTGCACGCGCTTATAGAAGCCCGACTGCTTCAAGATTAGACGATCAATTACTAATGGACACATTGGAAGTACTAATAGGGCAATGCAAAGCATTAATAATTGTCGGAGACTTCAATCTCCCGGGCATCGATTAGCGTACTAAAATTTCTTCACCATAGTCAGCTGAGTCGCAATATCTGGACTGGTTTCATGTCGGGGCCTTTTATCAGCATTTTAGGGAACCTACGTGGTTTACGTCAGGACACACTCCGTCCACTTTAGATTTGGTTCTATCGTCTCATGAAAGAGATATTTATAGGATCAAATACCTTTCGCCACGAGGCAAGAGCGACTACGCTGTAATTCTTCTTGAATGGACGTTAGTGTTTACTAGTCACCAAGTGAATATGTCCCGCAACTTTGGTCTGAGGGACATCGTCCAACTACAAACTCAAGCAATGAATCTAAGTTGGGAACCTTACGAATTAGAACCTAGAGTAGAAATCAGGTGGAATATTGTAAAAGGGCACCTTTCACAAATACAGGAATGTTTTGCTCCTTTACAACCAGTGAGAACGCGAGGAAAACCCCCTGGTGCAGCGCGTCTATTCGGAAGGATATTAGATGTCGTGACCGTACCTGGAGGGCTTACAAATTCTGTGGAACCCACAGATCTAGACTGCAGTACATACAGACCAGAAATTCAGCTGTTGCGCTGCAAAGAAAAGCTAAAAGGGACTTCGAATCCAGACTTGCAAAAAAGCAAAGATTAACTTGAAAGCTTTTTATGGCTATGTTCAGTCGAAGCTATCTGTAAGAGAAGAAATAGGTACGTTAGTGCTGGATGATAGCAACACGGCTCCGACTGCACAGGAAAAGCCGATGCGTTGAATTCATTCTTCTGCAGTGTTTAGCGGCGCGATTCAGGTAACCGTTTAGAAACTCAAAATTGCAGAGCGCCTCTCTTCAGCTCGGTGGTTGTTAATCAGGAAAGGGTCACCACAGTTCTGTCGCAGGTGAATAAAACTAAGTCGACTGTCCCTGACGGTATACATCCGGCTATTCTTCAACCGCTCGCGAATATAGTTATCCTTGCAATCAGAAATCTTTCTTAAGCTACATTACTCCAAGGTATGCTACCGGATGATAGCAAAAGAGCGCTGGTAGTAGCCATATACAAAGCGGGTCCCATTTCAGATGTACGCGACTACAGGCCAGTAAGCCTGACAAGCATTCTTCGCAAGTGCGTAGAAAAAAATCATTCGACACCAGGAACGTAATCATTTGGTAGCCAATTCTTTACTATCCGGTGCCCAGCACGGATTCTGGATAGGAAGGTCCTGCCTAACCAGTCTTCTAAGCGTACTTGATGAGGTGACATTACGCCTCGATGAAGTGAGTATAGTCGAAGTATGCTATCTTGATTTTCGAAAGGCATTTGACTCAGTGAAGCATAGGTACCTTCTGCACAAACAAAGAATGTATGGTGTAACAGGTGACCTACATCGATGGTTAGACAGCTTCTCAACTAATCACACTCACTATATTAGACTTGCATGGGTGTGCTCGGAGGAATCACTGACACTCAGTGGAGTACCTCAAGGCTTTGTGCTTGGTCCACTTCTTTTATAATTTTTGTAAACGACCTGGCAGCCTGCTTGAGTTCACGATGCTTTTTGTTTGCTAATGATGTTGCGATTCTACTAATCGACAGCAGATATACGCTTTTCTCTGATTTAGAAAAGTAATGGAGCGGACAAAGACTTGGGATTGCCACTAAACTTGGGAAAGAGCTGTGTTCTGACGACTGATTTAGCGATAACCCTGCTAGAAGTTCGCAAAGGAACTATCAGTATAGCTGATGCTCAGAAAGTGAAGGATATAGGTATTACTATAACAGGCGATTTTAAGTAGGCTACTCAATGTGCCGAAGCTGCAAACGAGGCTCGCAGGGAATTGTTCAGACTTCGCTCAGCGTTATCTTGCCGAAAACCTCTAATCTTCGTTCCCTATTTCTAAGTAGTCGTGCGGCCTCACCTAGATTACTGCGTTTAATCCTGGGCGCCGTACTTAAAAAAGATAAAGCATGTCTCGAAAGGGTCCAGCGCCTTGCAACTAGCATGGTTGAGTTTCAGACAGGTAAAACCTATGAGGCAAGACTTATGGACCTCGGTTTGTTCTCACTAAAGAGACGGCGGCTGTAAGGTCACCTAATAAAAGCCTCAAAGATTCTAAAGAGTCTTACAGGTGATAATATTACTGAAATCCTTAAACTTCCACCTAAAGCAGCTAGAAGGGGTATTTCTATGAAACTGTTTAAGAGTATGCCCAGGTTGCTGGCACGTGTGCAATTTTCCGCAACCGTGTGGTCAATTTCTGGAACAAGCTCCCAGATTGTATAGGAAGCTTCCTAAAATATGTTGAGCTTTAAAATGGAATTAGAAGTTAAATGGTCTACCATATTTCCGCACATTTTCTAATAAAAACAAAAAAACGTATTTTTACATTTTTTATCATATCTGCCTAGGCCAGGGCAACCTGAAATCACACATGCAGTCTATGACCGTGTTACACCTTGCCCCGACTAGGCTAGTGATTTGATACAACATACATTGTTCAAGCATATTATTGCATTGTTTTCTGAATAGCTTACCTCTCACGGTGCTGGCGAAGAGAAACCTACCTTACTTTCCAGATATCCAGAAACAAGAACGTCTGAAAAGTACGAACTGTATACTCAATATAGAAGTGCGGAATGCTCAACCGCTTACCGTCGGAGGAAATCTGGGTGTGTGATTAGCTTTTAGCCACCTTCAGCCCTGAGCAACTTGAAATTGAAATTGAACTTGAATTAAAAACACGTCTGCAACACGACTGCAGTGAATAGAGATTTTTACACGACATCCTAGGTTTGCAGTGCAAAATAACAACTCATATTATGCGCCAATGAACCGAAAAATGAATTGCAACAGCCTCCTTCTCTCTAAATATTATTCCGCACAGACGAGATGAACGATAGAATACTCTACGCGTGGTATCGATGCCGAAAATTCGCACATCGTGAAATTCATATTCCTGTTGCATACGACATAAACGAACGAACTCTATTAAGCCTGAAATGGTTTCGCCCTCAATTCAAACAAATTAACCTGACACAAAATACCTGGAGCATCCGACCGATTCGGTGTGGCGAATGCATCAGTATGTGTTTTATCTGAAACAAAAATAAAATCTCTACCATGCTGTTACTATATTGCTGAGGGCTTTCTGGGCAAGTTCACTTAAATTTTTCAACGCACGACTGTGGCGTCATGGAATTTAATTGCAGTGACAGAAACCTGATTGAGTTATTCCATACACGACTCTGAACTCAAAATCCCAGACATTATGATTTACAAAAAATTCAGCGGTGTCCTCCTCTACTTACTTACTTTAAAGCATCAATTGAATTTACCTTTTCCCTTGAGCTAGATGTCCCAAATAAATTGTTTAGCTCCATTGGCTTGCATAATAAACGTAATGCCCCTTATCATTGATTTATAGCTCCCTGCTTCATCATCAGCCGCTGACACTGTTCTTTCTAATGTAATACCTTTTACATTAAAGCTATCATACTCACGTTCGCTCCTCCGAGGTGATTTAAATATACCGACACTTGCCACACACATTATGGGTAACGATTCGTTAAAAAACTTTTCTTTGAGAAATGATGAATTGCACCCCTCATTGCAACCATGTACAATAATCAACGCGATTTCCATTCGAAAAAATCCATCTCTCCTGGACCCCTTACAGAGAACTCATGATAGATTTTGTTTCATATACATCTCCACAAGGATTAATTGATCATGTTGTGAGAACATTTTATTATATCTTTTAATACGAACCACCAGGAAATGTACAAAGAACATATACAACCGTAACCAATACTTGCTTGGAGCTCCTATTACTGCAAATCGATGAGATTTCCTTGAATTCCAATCAGCTAAGGAAATCTGGGAAAATTTTTATAGCCAACTGAGTATTATCATTAACTTGTCATCGATCTTCCTTTCAATATTTGTCACGATCATTTGTTATGCCACATTATCGTTTGCTATCCTGTTCATGTATTAACCTGGTCCACATCTATAAATTTCAGTGCTGCGATCATCTCTTAAAGTTCGTTGTATTCAAATTACCGACTATCATAACCAATATCACGTACGAGTGCCGCTTAATTTCAAATTATATTTGATACTCTCGTTGATAGACGGTTGTCCATGTGCATATCAAACTACTTACACTATTTGGTAGATGAAAAAACAGAAAATTGAAGATGCTGAAAAAAGTCAAATTGTGTATTAGATGTAGGTGATAATCACGAGATTCCGGTGTAATTGACGGCAACATGGATAGCGTTCTCCTATAAAACTTTCTTTAAACCACAAGTTTCCTTTTACACGGGGTCAGTGATAGGCTTCACACCACCACATCGTGCAAGATGACGAATGGTGTGCTTCGAGATTCCATAGTCGTTATCTTGGAAGACCAAGCGAATGCTCCTCAATATACCGACACCCTTTCCTCATTTGACATGACCAGACATGATTGATTAACACGAGTTCTTACCATATTGTGAGGATGTGCAAAGTGCATTAGTGATGATCGTTAATCATGAGCTTTCGAAAGATGTACAGAACGCCACCCACCTGCACAAAACAAGAGCAAAAAGCGCCGAAAAGTTCGCCAACGAAAACAAGTAATCCCCTATAATTCGAGTCTAGGAAGGATTTCATTAAAACGGTAACAGTGATAAAATCCTCGAAGCATTAAGAGATGAGTTACACGAGCTGCTTTCGTCAATGTCGGCCTACAAGCCTTGTCTGGCGAGGGCTTGAATCAAACCGGTTGGTACAAAATCGATGGATAAATCATATCAAAGTGAGAATCGGTCAAGGCATGTCTAGGACCATGTTGCGGTTTTTGCGATTTCTGATGCACCTGATTTTTTTACATATCTTGTGCCGTATTTGACCAATTGGTTTTCTCTTGTGTTGTGGGATTCGTGGGTGAACTTGATTAGCGTTGGACAGGTTGAGCTCGAGGATGAATCTGGAAAAAAATATTGTGTAATATTGTGAATGATCGCTAACTATCAATTCGTTTGTAAATTGTAAGTAAACAAGTTGATGGAGAAAAACATCTCGCTAATCCAAAGAATTTATAATGAGGCAATCAAAATGGATACCAGATTGCATAATCTGCCCATCGAACAGCGACTGAATAAATTCGGATTGTGCACTCTCAAAAGCAGAGCTTTACTTATCCTGACATACCGAATAATACATACGGCATCCAACGCTATCCGGCGCCTATTCAAAATTGGTTCCAATCTCCCCCACCCGCAGTTGCTATCTCACTATTGAAATACTACATTTCCGTTTAAACTGTTGTTAGAACATTTATTCCGCCCATGCATGTTTCGTCACTGAGAGAACTGATTTTCAAACAAACTATAAAATATTTTATGCTGAATAATACTGTGTTGACCCCAGTTTATGTAAAGCTATTAACGGTGTCTTTATACACAGGGATTCCCAAAAACAATGTTAACCAAAGACACATTTCCGAACGAAAATTGTCATCTCTATGTTATCAGTGGAATTATGCTTGCTTATCATTTGAAGCACATGGATGAAAACAATTGAGTGTGATACGCTTTAGCTTTAAGCGTATATCCCATGGTATTGTATAGCCAATAGCTTTTTTACCATAAATGTTGAATCACACATTTCTTATTAGACACTCTCCACATTACTCAGAATAGGCAATTTCCACCTCTACATATGAACGTGTTGCTGACGGTTTACTACAAACTAGTAACACAGTCGAAAGTTGAAGTAACGCGTAGAGATCACAAGGAGATCGTTGAAGATACTGACAAGATTGTTGCAGTATATGCTTATGAGATAAAATTCATGACTCATCGGTGTACGATATTTTTTACTGCGCAAGTTTGTTTTCTGTGGAACAATCTACATGAGGATGTTATGACCTCCCCAAATCAAAACATATTTAAAAAATTGATTCGTATATGTTTTGAAACGATCGTGTATTCGAAATGGAAAAAGAGATTTGTGTGCAATTGCTTAGAGCAAATTATGTAACGTTTCACTTCTGACACAAGATCTTCGTCAGACCAACGTTATTAGTCAGGACAGGGAACTTGACTAAAAAGTAGTCAACCCACCACCAATGATTTGACCCTACCGCTAAACAGCCAGTAGTAAGTCTACGGTGAATCACGTTAAACAGGCAGGACCAAGATCAGTTGTCTATTAGCCTTATAAGACACCTTTATAAAGCTTCAAGAATACCATCGACAGAATCCAGTGTTAGGGTTACCCTGTTGTTTATAAGGGACAGAATTTCCGAGAACTACATTTCAGAATCGAGGAACACCAAAAGCGTCTCAAAAGGCAGTCCCAAGTTGCGGGAGAATATCAATCCTTGATTCGTAATTCAACCTTGTCGGAATATGTTCTAGATAGAGGCGAACTGGACAATGGGAAGTATAAAGCCGCGGTATTAAACCGTTTGGTGCAGGCCGTACGCCGAGGCGATCGAAATTGCTAAGGCGGGTCGATTAGCAGTCAGCCAGGTAGATAGAATAGAAATATCTGCAATCCTGCACACAGCACTGATACGAACGTAACTAGTCTTATTCACCTTATAACTACTAGCTAATTAATTTATTCTTTTCTTTCAACAATCATTTAAATTCAGCACGATTAGTTATGTACTTTTACGCATGTGGGCCACAGTGTCAACTGACCTTGACCGTGTTCACTTGTATTAGATTGATGTGGATACACACTAGTAGGCAAATCGACCACTGATCCTGGTTATGTCTACAAGACGTGACGCACCGTGGGCGTACTATAGGCTGTTGAGCTGTAAGGTCGAATCAGTAGTGGTTTGTTGACTAATATTTAGTTATGTTCCCTGTCCTGATTATCACCCCTGTGTCAAAAGTAAAACGTTACAAAAACTGCTATAGCTGATTAAATACAAGTCTCTTTTTATATTTAAGAGAAATCTTGATGACTTTATGGCCCCTAGCTGATGCATCGAACATACATCCTGACCCCGGGAATCTACACATGTCGATCTACTATGATACCGAAAACTAGGTAAGCTTTTTGAATTTGGCCCGGATACTAGAATAGTTCAGTAAGTAACCCAATCCCGTTTTTGCCTGTTACACTGTTTGTAATTCTCTGGCTTTTGGAATGGCCATTAAAATGAAATGTAATTATTATGCGTGCTCAACGATTGTTGCAATTTCACGTGTGCAGAATCCAGCAACACATTTTCGAGGTTTTATTATTATAATGTCATGATTGACCTGATCAAAATCTTTGGGGATATCGATGTATCAATCATGTATATGCCAATGCGGTGTTGGTCTAATCCTTCAAAGTAGTAAGACCGTTAGATAGACAGGAACGTTTTCATCGAACACCGTGTTTTCACTGCCCTGAACATTAATGTGTAAAATACATGTACGATTTCATTTTTCGCGATTCTGTCGAACGTGGAAAATCGTGAACACATTTTAGGCTTTCACCTCTTCACATGGAACCTCTCTTTCAGTCGTTATTTGAACATCGTGGTCCGTTGTACAACGGTAATAAGGCAGCGGTCTCAAAATCAAATGTTGCTTACCATATCGTTGAAACTATTCTTTGCTGTCTTCATCTGTAGATAACAAGTTGTGTAGGGGAGTGAAATGTGATCAAACCAACGAAGCATTTTTGGATCGAGATTCAAGTAAATAAATTTGAATTGAAAAATCGTGATAAAGGCAATTCCGTGACTGGGATACTTTCGGGTATCGGACAGTGTGAAAAGTTTCGATGATACAGAAAATGGCACCAGAGAATACGTGTAACTCGAAATCACTGTAAACAGGTTTCCATGATATAAACGTTACCAATTTCTGCTTGACGAAATTCTGATTTATGCGTAGATGATATAGAGAAAAATAGCTACGCAAAACATACTTTTTCATGGGTGCACCTAGTGGTTATTAAAAAGCGTTGACTACTCTTTTCGCATGAAATTTTTGTGGCGAAAATGAACTTTTGCGCTGAAAATTTTTATGACCATATAAGGACATGATCGGACCTGATAAGCGCAAACAGAACGAAACCAGTCGTGGGTTGTGCGATAGAAATGCATGCAAATTTTTGTTAAAATCATTCCTTCTTTATATATTGAGGACCTTTGAAAAAGAGAATCGAAGAATCACAGCAAGATGTTTTAAGGGATTGAGAGTTCGTTCTTTATGTTTTGCGACTACTCATGAGTACCAATTGCTTCGAAATATTCAGAAAGCTGATAACAACGGACTCTTATTCGAGCTGATCAGTAGTGCATATCTTCAGTCTCGGTCGTATTCCGATCCAGGATAGTCACTATTGTAGTCCAATGCCTTACGGCTTGAACTAATGTCTACTGTTTGAACGATTTCGATTAAACATTCCCGAATGTATCTCCATGACGGGAGAAGGAGGGAGTAACATTTGTTGTGGTCATCCAACTGATTTGATCTCCATGGCAAGTCTTCAAACTGTTTCCAAGTAAGCCAAACAAACGAGAGGTGCGCTTATAGATTAACCCGCACTGTAAACAGTTGTTTCTCAGATTTCCGCATGCCGAGAACTAGAGAGCTGTCGTCGATGTAGTCCACTCAATCCGCCAGATGATTACTCCACTTCCCGAGTAATGCATCCTAAACGAAAAGAACCACTTTTTATTCTTTATAGAAAATCTGAATAATTATTAATTTATATAAACTTCCAACTACGAAGCTGATACGTATTAATTCCGATAGTGGTAGTAATTCCCTGACACACCGCCTACTGAGTCAGTAAAAATACGCGAGAACGAAACCAGAGAGCACCTCAATAAATCGGTCCTTTGGGCGTCATAAGCGCTTGATCAGGACACACTCTGTGATGATGTATCTGAAGATCAGTTACGATGGTATTCACGTCTTACATTACTAACATTCTAGCACAGTTTCAAGGCTCATTGAACCGAATCTTCAGTCGCCATCGTATGCAGGCAAACATCCAGAAACCGGTTGTGCTGGGGATTTGAGCAACACAATACCGAGTGTATTGTATTCTGATACACAGAACTGTTAACGCGCATGATCTACGGCCGGAAAACCGATGGTTTCAAAAACATTCAACCAGCTGTCGACAGATTCGCAAACACTCAATCGTAAACAGCACAATGTAACATCCACCGTATTTCAAGAAAACGCAATCTGCTTGTACGTTCCATCATATATACTACTTTTGCGGACACTAGGAACGAGATTAAAATTTTCATGATGGAATCAAGTAGAAAGTCGTTCGGTTCTATCAATGGATGCGTTGTTATTGACCCAGAAGTGAAGAAAACAGAACAAATTCGGAATTGATGGTTTTGAACGTAAGTTTAGTGCCCAATGTGAATTGGCCGTGGATACGGTTTGTATTGATAGGATAACAACAAAATCAACGTATGAAAGTACAAATTGATCCTGGGAACAACCTAATTGTTAGGTTAGAGAAAGCAAACGAAGACAAGTGAAAAGTACGTCTGTATGGACGGAAATTTGTTGTAATAGGTAGAAGTAACTAAAAGGAACAGACTGGAGAAACATTCATAATCGCTTAATTGCGACCCGTCAAACGTTGGACCGTGGCCAAAACTTTTAGGCATAGAGCTACAATGAATATGACAGGGTGTTCGAGTCCCAGCCGGGGCATAAGATGTACACTGCTGATGGGCTGAATTCAGAGTCAAACTTGAGTATCCAGTGTTCAAGTTTTTATAATTCCTAAGGATTTGCTACTCATGAGTAGTCATAATCATAAAGAACAAACTCTCCACAAAACGTGTAAAACAACATTGCTCATCAGATCTAATTAGTGTTAGCTTACATTGTATCCGATGGGAAGATATGTCACGGAGATATGTTCGGTTGGGCGATCACAACGGAGGTTGCCGGCTCCTTCTAAACTGGTCAGACAAACAATGCAACTGAAATGTGCCAGTCTGAAAAAGATTCATGAAAGCTTAATTGCGATCCGACTAACGGTGGACAGTAGCCGAGTTCGTAAGGCGTGGGACTAAAATGATGATGCTCGGCGGTTCGAATCCCTCCCCTGAAGCGGAGGATATGCACTGCTGATGAGCTCAAATAAGAGCGAAACTCGAGTCCAGTGCTTCCATTATGGATCGTCGTGATCAACTTTGTGAATATTTCGATGGACTTGGCACGGATGAGTAGTCACAAACGCTAATATGTATTATGTCGTTCGTTGATCAACCGACATTAATTTACACTCTAGTGTGTAGTATTCCTTAACCTTAAATCCCATTAGCCCTGCAATGTATATATATATATATATATAATCATATAGATATATATATATATATGATGGATAGATATATATATATTAAGAATATATATAGATATATATATATATATATTATCTTAGATTATACACGATCATTGTGGCCGGACAAAATTATTTTATAACCGATTGCACCACAAACTTTTTCCATAGATATACACAATTGCTTCCAAAGATAGGCCAATCAATCGACGATAGTTTGTCTCTCAAGCTGATGTGGCTACACAGACGCACACACCAAACGAACACTTCACAGTCACTACGCAAAAATAAACGACTGCATGCGTTCAGTCCCGTTGTCTTCAACTTCTGCCCACGCAGCGGTACACAAACCACGCACCAGAAAAAAACTCCGACTCGGATTATGGACCCACATCTGTATGTACATGATTGCCTTCGATGTGTAGGTCTTAAGCGTGTATGTGTTAATTAAAATCTGTCGAATGTTGAAAACATTCAAGGTCGAGTGTAAGATCATACTAATAATTGTTCCAAATCTGCCTGACCTCATCAGGTCAACTGACTAGAAAACAGCGCTCCCATTTTACTCGGATAAAGAAGGCAAACTCGACGC
>JACCGJ010000160.1:0-23186 GCA_013407085.1 Atriophallophorus winterbourni
AAGAAGAAATGCGCTTATTGAATTATTGCATTATATTTCATTCGCATTGTTCTATTCAATTTTTCCACAAATGACTTTGAAATGTAGCGCATGATTTCATGCTCAGCGAAATTAATGACTTGCAGCCCGATTTGTATCCAATTCACACTGGGTGTGTTTCAAAGCACCCGCCGATTAATTTAGAAAAAATTTCCTGCACATTGAATTTGACGACATGCAACTAGACATAAAACTCTTTCTCGTTAGCAGTAAAGACTCTCCACGAAGAGACATTCAAAATTTTAACTAGCTTTTGGATTTAATGCAATTCTTACCCTGCGATCTGTTTTAGACAAGTGATCCTCCCGTTAAAAGACAACTTATGTCAAACATAAAGCTAACGTCAATGGATGGATCGCATTGAGATGACACTGTGACGTGTCTCACATTGAAAAAATCTCCAACTGATAGTTAAGAAATGAGAAACGATGTGGTCATTAATTCGGTAGTACATCTGATCTGAAAACATCATGGTTCAAATCATTGGCATCGCATGGATCATATTCAAATTGGGTGCCCTGATATTGAAAGCGTACTGTTTAAGGTGAGGCTTCACTTTCCGAAAAGCACAATGATAGCATTCACATTAGCCTAGAGAACTCTGGAAGTGAGAATAAGATGGTGTATGGATTGATGCATAACCGTAGCTGGTAAATGTACACAAAAGTTTTGATGATTAAGTCAGCCATTCAGCCGGTCTGCTAGATGATTTTACACAGATTCTGCTTAAGGTGCGCACATGTTTGGCTGGATGGCCGCAGCTGACGAACAATAATCGAGGAGCGCGTGTAAAATTAAACTGAAAATATGGAACGGGAGTATAAAAAGAACATCAACAAAATTATCATTTTCATCCACATCACGCATAATTCCAATTTACGGTGACATTATTACTTCTGTGATGTTAGCATGATCTTCACGTTATCTTTCGAACGCAGTAATTTCACTCCTCACCTATGTGTGAGGGGAGTTTATCTGTTGCATTACATATTACTTTCATATCAGAACAAATTTTAACTGGTGAACGCTCTTCTGTGGCATACCACAGAAAAAAATCTGCACGCTCGATTAGCCCGCTAGCCACTTACTGTCTTGTCAACCGAAGCCACACATGTTTATTGCTGTGGTGAAGGTCAAACTGGATTTTATCCCTTATGCTTTCGATTCAGAAGAATAAAAATGAAGAAACTGTTGTAACGAAAAGGCTAATTTGCGTGCAGTTCCATCACACACACACACCACGAACAGGTTCGTGCTGTTTGCACTCATTATGTAGGGACAGTATGATCAGGATACGCATGCGCTTGAAACGGTGGAAGCATGGTAAACAATGTCTTGTATGCTATAGTTGGATAAGGCTGGTACGACCAACCTGGTTAATCACATTAGCCCACACTCATGTAGACAGAGTTTAAACCTATGCTCATGAACGATAAAGCTCATTTGGATGCATTTCAATCACACACACCCACGGTTCTATTGGCGCAATTTATGAAATGTCAGGGTGAATCGACTTCTTGGTACTGTGCGAATCATCTGATCATATCCGAGTGCAGACTGCGACATAGGCCATTCATCGGTTTGTGTAAAACGTAGGCTTCGCCAAACTAGATTTCTTTGCACAAACCCTAGTATCCCGTTGCTTCTTTGAACCACTTGCAGTATTTTTTCTGTGCTCGCTGGACAACGCTCACGTTCCACAGCAATGGAACTCTGGTGTGATATCCCTTCTTGACAAAGGTGACAGACTCTCAGATCCTGCAAATTTTTGCCCACGTTCACTGCTTCCAGTCATTATTCTTGCTGGGGTTGTGAATGCACAAATTAGTCGCCTAGGTTTTACTGAGTCACGACAATTCGCAGAAACCAAGTGTTAAGCTACATGAGAAATCAGCCCACAACTATTCAACGCTGATGTATCCAAGGTTTGTATCCCACAGCATTGTTCATCGATGATCATCTTTGGGTACTACTGAAAGGTGCAAACTCAAATTGGCCTGAAACTCCCCGAAAACCGGAAAATCATTAAGCCTGGCAACATTCAGCTGTTTTGCGACTTTTCTACGTTTCCCGCCGAAACTCATCGAGAGCTTAGCACAGACGCACGCATGATCTGACTTTAGACAGCATCCCAGTATGAACGGCAATCCTGCACACTCCCTAGCCACGAGTACCTGATAGTAATATGGTCGATTTGCGTAGACGAAGCCGCTGATGAAGATTTCCAGATGGAGCAGTGACAATTCTATGGGGGAAGTTATTACTGTAAAGGTAAATTCTGTGTTCTGAGCACAAATTAAGCAATCGTTCCCCCTTGTCATTACGATGACAATGGTATGAAAGCACAAGCCTGATCCAGGCACAGTGCCGCACAGTCAGAGACTGCACGTGGGCGATATTACTGTCAGGTTGCCTAGGCCTATACAGATATGACGGGGGATAGAAATAGTAGTGAGACTCCAGCGTGTTTCAGCATGGAGCTCACAACCTGTGGCCAATCAATTTAGCACGATGTTAGCCGCACATCACAGAAATGCTGCACGATTGCACATCTGTGCACACGGTGACAATGGAGACCGAACCTTCCCCTCAGACTGTTTTATCTATTTGAGTAGTTGCATTACTAACAATAATTGTTTAAATAAAGAGATTTCAGCTCGAATTTCTAGAGCTAAGGTAGCTTTTTGTAACTTAGGTAGCTGTAGCCTCAAACAGGTTTGTATATAAAGCTCAAGGGTAGAGTCTATAAGGCTACTGTTTAGATGTGAAATCTGGACTTTAAGAAAATAAGGCGTTTGCAGGTCTTCGACAATCGCTGGAGGTATTTGGCACTATCAGATACGTAACGCAAATATCCGTAATAAAATCTTCCATAGCGAAGTAGATATCGAAAAACATTAACGTACATAGACTTAACTGCTTAAACCACGTATTATGAATGAGAAATCATTGATTTCCTAAACTGGTTTTGTTTGCCGCTCCTAACGGAATGGCATCGTAAGTGTGCCCAGACTGTGACGGCTCAAGCAGGTTGGGACTTGACTGGTAAACTAGCTATGGTCGGTGCCACTCGTCTCTTTGTCTGTTTGATTTATCTTGAATGCTTTCAAATGAAGGTGCGAGGGAAGCTTGTGATGATGTGTGACAGTGACAGCGGCAAGAAAGCTGGTGTACTGATGTCGGTCTGCTCATCCACAACATTTGCTTGAATGTATGTTTGATTTGAGGTGGTGGTACCTCATCTCAGTGTGTCTGTATGTATGAAAGCACAAGCCTGATCCAGGCAAAGTGCCGTACAGTCAGAGACTGCACATGGGCTAAGATACTGTCAGTGTGTCTGTGCCCGATATATTATAGGTTCAGTAGCTTTTTGGGTCCCACCCTTCCTTATTTTTTCGATTTTTGTTGTGTCATGTTTGTATGGCTGTTATGCACTTGTTACCGGTGAAATGCTGTCCTTGATGGCAATGATGACAGTATCTTAGCCCATGCACAGTTACTGACTGTGCGCTAATTTGGCTTCGTCAAGGCTTATCATTTTATGCATGCATAATTACAGAAATGGCGCATACGGTCGATTCGGCAGAACCCACTTAGGCAGGCATTGTGCCAATGCCATTACCTAGTATTTGCATTAGCAGATCGTTTTCAATAGAAGCCTGTTACTTTCATTACGTGTAAATCGTTTCACTTCAGTTTTCACATGACAGTGCCATGTTTCGGATTTATTTCACGTATTCCGCATGTAACCGTGTTTTCCACGTACTTACGCGGTAACCGTTACACACGACGTTTGTTTTCTGTTCGCGAGTTGATCACACAATCAATTGTTCACTCTTATTCCACTTTTCCCTATGGTGGAAAAGTTGATCGATATGGAGGCTTACATATCGAGATACCTTCCGCTCTGTCCTCTCCCGTACCTCAAATACTCAGTAAGTTTATCCACCCAGCATCTTCTTTAAAGAAAGTCTCACCTTACTCTGCAGTGATGAAACAATCCAGTACTCCGCTTTATGGATTTATTTGTCAGAAAGTTCACTAAGTTTGATCCCATCTTTATGTGTCTCATCACCCGGCGGTCCCGGACTGAAGTTCCATCATGCGTCAGGTCACTCGGCGGTTCTTTATCGATGGCTTGGCAAAGGGCCAAGTAAACTACCCAACTATGCTACACATCAAGTTGGCGTGGCTGGTAAGTTTATTCTTGGGTTTGAAACAAAATTTCCTTTGTTATTCAATGTGTTACTTTTTAGCTGTTTCACCGTCACCAAATAACACACATTTTCTCATGGTTCGTGAGCGCCCCGGATCTTCTGTAAGTAGATTTCGCAATTTCACCCTTATGAATTCTCCACAGTTCGGCGGTTGGAAATTTCCCACTGGCATATCACTGCCTGGTGAAAGTATACGTAAGTTCAACATTTGATTAATATATTGTATCGTTGTTATATCTGGTATGGTCCTTATAAAATCTATTAGCAACAACGCCTGCCAACAGGCTCAGCTCCTTTATATGTCCAGAGTTGTTACATAAATATAGTTTCATTCGCAAACGCAATATCATCATCATCATCATCATCGTAGACAGTATTAAATCGGTAGCACGTACCGAATGGTTAACTGCCACACATTACGTTTAATTACATTACTTTTAATTACATTTACGGACAGTATACTATTAACTTTCATCTCGTCTCTCGTTCGTCATATGAGTTGTTAAAATCTGAAAGCAACGTTTGGCCATACGCTCACCGAGCACTGGAAACCGATGTTCTCCAATTTTCACCACAACCAATCCACACCTGCTTACACGTGGTTTGCACTCAGGCAAAGGCTGTGTGAGTAGACTTTGAATGTTAGATTAAATAAAAAGGTTTTCAAATTGATGTATTACATATTCAAGATTGTTGAGATTCCTTATGTGGGATGCGAAAGTGTAAGTATGTTCATTGTCTTACTTCGCTGCATTTAGATGAGCGCGTGAATTTTCGCTACTGTGTATAAAGGTGTACATGCCGCGTTGATTATTGTTTAACTTGTACCACAATTCTTCTCATTGAGTTAACTGCGTCATTATCTTTCCATGTGCAATCGCTCATGCAATAACTATATATTTCTGTGCTGGCTGAATACTATTCACATAACGCTTAACTCTGACTTTTTACTCCATGTTCATTCCTGGTTGAGTCCCCTGTTTCTAAATTCTCGTTGTTCTTGTCTTATGGACCCGAGGCATCTTGCTTCATAGACATATTCATCACTGACATCTTCAAACAGTACGACTCATGATCCAACTAAGGTTCCAAGCATCTTGGGATACGTTAAGCGTACAACGTGTCTTCAACAAAAAGTACACTTAAATTTGGTTCGTGCATATTATGCTAGAACAAAGAAAAATGAATGATTTCATTGGGCAGCATCGAACTAGAGCTCCGGTGGTTCGGGTTACCTAATTATCTCACATTTTTGTAATACTCTTGCTTGTCTGTACCATGGAACCAAGTGAATAGTAAATTGGTTTTCCAGTTTTCCTAAATTCTGTTTTATTTACTGTTTGTTTCAATCTCTAACGCTGTCATGCTCTTTCAATCTGTCTCATCAGATGAGGCTGTTCTACGGGAACTACGCGAAGAGACTGGCATTGCTGCTTCCTTTACTGGACTGTTAGCCCTACGTCAACAACACAACCATCCTGGCGCTTTCGGTTGTTCCGACCTCCTGGCTATCTGCCAGTTGTCTTTACCTTCCAAGACAACTGATCAATTACCCAGAATTGATATGTGCAAAGACGTAAATCTATTTTACTTGTTTTTCAGTTTATTTTATGAGTTTAAAAAAGGTCGAAATCAGCCTTCATTCCACCACGCACACACCGCACTCGCGTTCTGTTATTTCTGGTTGTTCTCATGCACTTGTTTCATTTCCCCTTTTTGTAGGAGCTTTCAGATTGCGCCTGGATAGCAATCCCGAAATTGCTAGGTGCTCATGTGCATTCTGTCGCTGAACCCTTAACGGCAATGGACGATTCCCAAGGCACGTTGCACATTACTCGTCTCACTCGTGAACTCATATCACTATTCACAAGTCCATCGTCCCGAGTGTGGAATTGCACCAAGTTAGAATCGCTGAAGAAAGGATCTTGGTACGACCTTTACATGCCTTCGAGGTGACAATCGATCCATCGATCTCGGTATTTATCTTCACTGTGTGGTACACTTCACTTCCTTTACGATGTATGTGAGGTTGATAACGATTTTTTAAATTCTTTTTCTTATTTTTCCCGAATATAAATTATTTACCCAATTCTCCGTTTTTTAAATCCGTTCTATGTGTTTGCATTCGCACCATCTCAAAACATTCTTTCAAGTTAAGGAGTTTAATGGCATATTCTCCGTGTTTATAAGTACAGTGGAACCCGGGTACAACGAATCGCTGGGGAGAGAGTAAAATGTTCGTTAAAAGCGGAGTTCGTTGCAAGTAAAACGCATTGTCATACATGTGATTTTGCTGCCGTTTTTCTGTACACGTGTAAACAATGAAGAATTGGAGTGTTTCTGCATGCGTTTAATCCATTTGAAGTTCATGTTAATAATAGTAAATTTATTATAAAACGAAGTAGTAAAATCATCTTGCACACACTGACAGTCCAATCTCACGTTTTCCTGAAGTAACTGGCGATACTCTTTTGTTTAAGTTTTGACTTCACCACCGCCTCGATCTCTCTCTCTCTCCACATATTCAAGTTCTCTTTCGACGTCACTTCCTTCTATCCTAAAAATATCCTGCAGAGATCAAGAACACTCCTGTCATCTTTCACAGACGGAGCTACGATTTCTGTGTCACTGTCTTCGTCCGACAATGGCACTACGGCTGTAGCAGTCACAGAGAATTCACGTGATTTTCTTGTGCGTGCGTGCGAGTCAGTTAGCACACAGTAGGCCAGGCTGCCTGTGTCTTTGTCAGTTTGTCAGTTCTATTCTTAGCGCACTGCAGGCCACTCTTGACGGAGCGTTGTGGGTTAAAGGCAAGATAAAGCGAGTTCGTTGTATGTATGAACTTTATTGAACAAACATAGCTGTCGGGAACGTGTACAGTGTTCGTAATAGGCGAGATTCGTAACGAACAGATTCGTTGTACGAATGTTTTAAATAGGCTTACAAAGAAGGAATTTATTTGGGAAATCATGGTGTTTTCGTTCAAACCGGGAATTCGTTGAAAGCGAGTTCGTTGTAGGTGGGTTCCACTGTATAGTTTTATGTTTTGATTATATTATGCTCCAATCTCGATCGCATCCAAAGTTAGTGTATACATAATTATGCCAGTGTGCAATGGGTGCTTTTAACGCGCTTCTATATGATCATCATGGATACCCTTACATTTGTGACACATTCAATTCCTAAATTGATGAGAGAGAGTGTGTGACCTAAAAGTCACGTAATCTGTAGGACAGTATCCACAAACGGGCTAGAATGATGTGTTTACACCTCGAATGAAACATTCATTTCATTAGGTCTTGTCAACAAGTAAAGCGGATTCAGCACGATAGCATTCTGCTGTTTTCGCTGAAATGCACCATAGCAAGCCTCCAGCCGATATAGTGAAAACACCACAAGAAGATTATTACAAAACCATTTGTAACTGTTTTTCGGGGTCATATCTCCGAGATGTCTGAGCTCTTATGTCTTGCTTATGTTCGACAGTCAACCGTTCAGTTATTTCTATACGTGAACGTGGTGCTGGACTTAATTAGTTGTCAGTTAAGTCGTATGAATTAATAGCGATTCGGATTATTGTATGACACGAGACAAGCAACAACAGCTGAGAATGTAGGATGTATGTATGGATGAAATCACAAGCCTGATCCAGGCAAAGTGCCGTATAATCAGGCTGCACGTGGGTAAGTTACTGTCAGGTTTCTCATATCTGTCTAGGCCTGGGCAACCTGACAGTATCTTAGCCCACGTACAGTCTCTGACTGTGCGGCACTTTGCCTGGATCAGGCTTGTGCTTTCATACATACATACGAATAGAAATGGCAGTGAGATTCCAGCGTGCTTCCACATGTAGCACACTACCGGTGGCAAATCAATTTTGCATGGTGTAGGATAACCCTATATGTACTCCACTGATCCACACTTCGTGACTGGTTCCGTTTAGTTTGAACTCACAAGGATTGTATCATCATCCTCCGAATGCCACGAAACAGTTGATAATCGGTAGACAGGTAAGCTTGGGGTACACAAGCAAACGAATAAAGCCAACACGCAAGACATGGTCCACACGGTCAAATGAATCACGTCGAAAAATACTAGCATATACAAGCTTCTTCACTCCACGGCAGGTTTCATGTTATTTGTACTTACCAATGAGGGACAATATGTCAGGTTCTGCGGGCATCGAAACACCATTTAAACGCCAAAGATGAGCTTTAGACTTACTGTTGAATAAATTTGACATTGTTCATCAAATTCACATGTACAGGCGATTCACATGTGATCATAGTGAGGTGCAAGTGAACAAACAATACATCCGTATTTACCCGCTTTTACGTCGCAACTGCTCCACGACCGGTTTTTTACTGTATACTTTTCACGTAGAATAGGTAGAATAAAGTTCCTCGAAACTTCTTACGGTGGTAGAATGTTAGAGACAACTGTTTGCTAAAGTCGACCTAGCTATCCTCAAATGATGAAATGTTTGCCTAATGAATGTGTGTGTGCGAAGGACAAGAGATTGATCCAACTAACCGCAATTTTGCATTTAATGCGTTGATCGTTTTACGATGATGGTCAAACTTTTTAATTCTTTCTGTTACTACTTGTGAGTAGCATATACTTCGAAATACCCACAAGGTCAAACCGCTTTGATTGACAACTTTCTTTAACCATTAACGGTCGAATGGGTCAAATTCGGTACACAAAATTTATAGGTTCATGATAGGATAAATTAGACAGATCACTTCCGTATGCCGGGAGTATCGGATACGGCACGCGTTCTGCTCTCGTTTGATACGCGTTTGAGACGGCTGAGCCATGCGGCGCGCCAGTTGTCAACAAACTTCGGAAGTGAGGTGACGCTTGTAAAATAATTCAGGCAGTTAAGGGTTAACATCCCGCTCAAAAATTAACTTTTTCCATCATCCTGACGTTCCACTGATAATTTCACTACCATGAAATCTGTCACTTTCTGATTACCGTTATCTTCCCTAACGCTATTCTAACCTCTGTAAGATGATATTCGTTTGAAATTTATTTCAATAAGCCACTAGGTTCCATCTCTGTTCAGCTCATTTTCGCCGAATGTGTATCGGATTTTAACCTGAGTCATATCGCTTTAAAGACATAAATGTGATTGCAATATAATCTACGTGCGTGTTGAAGTTGTGCCCATTATCAGAAGGACTGAGTGTTATTTTACTTTGCTCTCCGACATATACTTTTGCCTCAAAGACAGAGGATGTTCACTCACAATTTGCTCCTATTAAACTCTCTGTGCAGTTGGGTTAAAACATAATGAATTCTCGGCTCTCCGGCAAACCATTGCGCAATGTGGTTGTATGTATGTCTGTATGAAAGCATAAACCTGATCCGGGCAAAGGGCCGCACAGTCATGGACTACACGTAGGTTTAGGTACTATCAGATTGCTCAGACCTAGACAGATATGCGAACAGAAATACAAATAGGAGTGGCAGTGAGACTCCAGCATATTTCCTCATACAGTTCACAACAGGTGGCCATCAATTTAGCACGGTGTTAGCCGCACAGCACCGAAATACTGTAGGATTGGACGTACGATTGTGGTTGTTCTATGTAGTTTATTTGAGTTTCCCTTCAGAAGATCGATATCTGGATTCGCTCTTTACTTACTGAGTGTACGTAGCACGAAACCGGTAGCACAGTGTTATGTGAATGAAAAGCTTGCAAATACGATGCTCTCTGAGTATTTATTTGTCTGCTTACCTACAAAATATAAATAAGTTGGTGCTCAGCCTATTTGATAGGTTAATCAAAAATATTGGATTGGCTAAGCAACTTGTAAAAATGCGCGTTTTGATGGAATCATTATTTAGTAATGACAATATAGTTAAGGTATAACAGATCATTACTCGAAATGTAAACGCGAAATGATTGTTCAAAGCAGATCCATTTGGTCTTCAGCTCAATATCATTCCAACACTGCTTCCAAATCTGCATATCGTTGTCCCTCAGAAACAACAGTGATTGGCAAAAACGGGTTGGGACAGGATTTCAAGTATTCCTGAAACGGTTGAAACATGATCACATTCAGTCAAGTGTCATCCGTAAAATTCGATAAATGCCACAGCACGTTTACTGATATTCCTAAAGCGTTTGGTCCGAAGCCATAATGAAAATTTGTTCTAGACTCAGTGAAATCGTTCATTTGTCATAACAGATGACTTTTATGCGGTTAAGATGCTCAATATTGCACAAACGCATAGCTGGATGAAACATTTTCCCGAAGTATGAACTAATAATATTTATGTCAAGTTAAAATCAAGATCTCGATCTGCGAGTATGAAGCGTCCTAAGGTCAGATTACAACAGCCACAAACCCACAGTTATTCGCGTTATGGGAAAAATTGCCGGATATTAGCTCTTGTTACAACATCGTCACAAAATGGAGCCAATGGACAACGTCAACCGTCACTGAACGAATGCAATTCGTCAACGTCTACCAAACTAACCCAAAGTGGTGAAGGTTTCAAGTGAAACACAGCTGACAATAAATCGATTTCTAATCAGATCAAATTGCCAACCGACACAGACATGTTTAGGACTGTGCTGTAGTAAAGAGAATTGTCTTTATAAGATTGGTGCATATTCTATTCCTTGTTATGTACGTATCAAAGGCTTTGATCAATTGGCATTCTCTAGTGCTGTGGAATTCTTGGGTGATCGTGATTACCGTGAGAAAAATTGATGAATTGTGAGGCAATTGAAAAATGGACAGAACGCTCCTGTCGTGAGGTGGGTGACATATCGAGTGTCCTAGAGGCGCGTGCAAACAAGCCTATGGACATTAAAATAGAACACATTATTTGAATCGCCTGACATAGTTATCAGCCAACACTGGTCTATATTATATACAAGATATGTTTAAGGGCATGGGACTGCACCATTAGCACTCTCGACCATTTTACAACTTATCATGCGCACAGAGGTACTGAAAAGTTATGAACACAATCGCTGTACTACATGACGCCCTACTTTAATTTTTTGAGGACATTTTACCTTATAATATAAATGTGCAGTGAGATTTTGTAGCTCAATTCATTTTTCATGAGTTCATCGTAATAATCATGAGGTTACTAAAACACAACGGTAGGTTGCTTCCAGCAATAACGATTTAACTGCGTATCTAACCTCACCATTGATTTAGCACAAAGTGGCCTACGTGACCAATGGCGACGCTACTAATAAAAGTCATGTGGCGGTTTGGCCACGACGTGTTTCTGATCAATCCCGATTCGAGGAAATAACCGCGCTAGGAAATCGACAGTCATGCATTCACAATACGTGATTCAATCGGTTTGCCGTGCTCAACATAATCCGGTTTCTGTCGTTCATCATACATTCTGCCTGTCCATAGCAGCCGGTCATTCACATCTAATTCAAACTACGCTGATTCATTTATGCGACGGAACCGAACCCGTTTATATTCGGAAACTCTAATCTAATACACGTTTTTATAGTCCTGACGCATTTACATCACATTGAATTTTCACGCAGCGCAACTGAACGTTACTTACCTGAGCGTACGCCAGAGCATTCTTTTTTTCACATGGTGAGCAATTTTTTCCAATGTAGACGTATAACTGCTTTCCACTGTTGATAAACATCACGTCATCGTGTGACAATGCGCTTCTGCTCAACCGCTGCTCACAGACCAGTGTGAATTTCAGTTTACCCGATTCGTCTGAAAGTCTAAAAACGGTACAGACTCCGAGCAGAATTTGCTTTTTCGATTTCACATAAAAAATTGAAAAAATCACAATCACTTCTCGGAGTTGAATTCGCATTGTAATTTTTATTTGCAAAAAAATTGAAACTAATCATCATCAATGAGCCTTGAACTGATCTCGGAGTTGAATTCGCATTGTGAAATTTTTATTTGCATACAAACTGTTATACTCTGATTGTTCTAAATTTAACGCTGTGATTTTCGGCGAGTTTTTGTCTAAGGCGATAGAGTCATAAGCGTTGTGAGGAGAAGTAACTGCCGATTAATCTTTGTCGCAAACATGTAAAGCGACATCTTTAAACGGTACAGGAGTGAGTGTCTATGAGGGTTGTTGAACGAAGAAAATCAGATGTTTTCAATAAATTGGTAACTGCATATCGCTGTAGACATTGTGGGACATTGTTACACTCTGATCATCGCGCATTGTTGTAAAAAATGAACACCGGTGAGGTACCCCGCTGATCAGCATCGACAGAAGAAAGTTAGGGACCCCGCAGTGGAAACGGAACAGTAACAGTATTGAGCTGGGAAAACTTTAGATGGCTACGGAATTGCGATGCGTTGAAATCAAATAAAGTGGTGTATTTAAACCTGATTTCTTAACATCATTCTTGAAACAAAAAGGAGATAATTTGTTTTCTCGTTCCAATATGAGTCGAAAGAACTTTTTGAACGGTTTAGTTTTGTCATGTAACGATCCATACATGTACTTCGTAGTGAACTCAATGGGTTTCCGTTATGTTTGTTACGTGTGTACGTTTTCAATTTTGATCGCCTAGTGTGAATGTATAGTGAGAGTTTAAACCGGCACTAATGTTAACCCCAATCAGAAGCGATATCGAAACCAAAGATGAAGTCCACTTTGGCATAAAAAGGCTATCGAATTCGGTCAAAGCTTACTTGTAGATCGCCTTGGTTACTGGTCCGTAGGTGTCTTTTTTCTTGGGTGGCGTGTCGGGTAAACGTTTTTTCAGTTCTTTCTGAAATTCAAAAAATCATCTATCACATCAGTAAGACTTACAATTGCGGATTCAGTGACATTAATTTAACCCTAACCATTATGTTTTGCTTCGATAGATTTTAAACGCAAAATGAACATTTTTCAACTCAATCTTTGTGGAAACAGAATGAATGCATTCATCTATCAATTGCAGTATTGATTTGCATCAAACAGTTTCAACAAAAATGGCGAACATCTCCCGACAATAAGATTCCAAATTTTCAGTCCCGCCTTGAACTGGTTAACTATGAATAGAGCCAGGCAAGGAATAATAGAGTTTCGGAAATTTTCAGTTCTCCAATAAGGAATGAAATATTAGCTTCGCCTAGAGGAGAATGATCTGCAGGCAATAAACATCTTGTGCAGTGAATGTTCAAGTTGCACAGGGCTAATGGTGGCTAAAAGCCAATCGCGCGCCCATATTTCCTTCGGCGGTATGCGGTTGAGCACACGGCACTTCGATATTGAGTATACAGTACATACGGCTCACACGTTATTGCTTCCGGATATCGCGCTGCAGTGGAATCATCGGATAAAATTCCGTTGATTAGTCTGTTGCATTCACCGAAGTGACGATCGCATCTCCGTCTAGTCACGACGTTTGTGCTAATCTTAAACTTTAAGAGCTTCAGATTTGTTAATTTGCTTATGTTTGAGCAAAATCGTATATTTGGCACCTTTTAAGTCAGTATAAGTAATTCGGCAAGAGTTAAAAACCGAGGAAAGAAACTTTGCTTCAATTTTTAGTTTCTCCCTAAACGTCGTAAACATTTAATACAATTGTGCTTGCCATTGAAGCCACAGGACCAATGGGTTTCTTACAGCTAGCGCTTAATCCCTACCTTGGTGTTCTGGTAGAATCGAATGTATGATATTATGTGTTCATCATTTCTCGTTTTACGTATAATTAGATAATGAGGGTGTGAAGCTGTAAACAACAAACTTTTCCGGGCAAGCGCGTCAAAACAAAATAACCAAAATTCATTGGTTTCTTTACCCTGTTTTGAACAGTCATCACTGTTTAAGCATCAAGCGATTTGCGATTACATTCGGCTAACCAGTGTTGAAATGTTTCGCGAATTTTCGGTCATTTTACTCTGTACAGTTTTATCATCGGAATTTCGCGCATCCATTCTCAAAAGGGTAGCAAGTAATTGAAACTCACGTACCGTTTCTTGTTGGTCAGATTCATCCACGACTTGAGTCTTACAGTGTCCACCCCGTTCGGACTCGAGGTACTGTAAGTATTGCGCAGCCTATACGAATTGAAAATATTGTAGTATTATTAAAGCGAAAGAATCGCAATGGCATCTGTGGCATAACGATCAAACAGCACTTTTTACGTGGCCTTCAAATTGACCTTGACTCAAATTAATTTCTCCATACGCGTTTATCAAATTTTTCGTTAAATTTAAACGATATCTGTGGTCCAAATGTATCAAGTTTTCGTAGCAACTGAGGCCAAATTTGGACGCCCAATTTTGAACGACTTATGAGATACCGGAAATTGTAGTAAAACTTTTGTCCCAAACGTTTCGATTACGGCATTTTCTAATGAACTGGATCGTATTTGGAAATTTTCAGTCAAGACGGACAAGAAACATCGTTTAGTTTTTAAATTTTTCGGTGAGGTTAATGGAATTGCTGAAAATTCGTGTATACGAATAAAGCCAATTTTTTCTCCTTCATCTACAACAACTTACTCCAAACCTTTCCTCCTTATTTGCTCCTGTTCCGTTCCATTGGTAAACTTCTTCACCGAAGTCGACGATGAATACGTCGTCCGAGTTCATGGATTGTCTGGTGAAATCGACCTCAGCGAGTTCCACGTGTTTTTGACCTCGCGTGAAGTGGAACACCAACAAGCGTGGTCGGAATGCTTCGTCTTTCACCCGACGGAACCCACTTTCGTACCCACCAGAAAGTTTTCTGTTGATGAAAATTCACCGGTATGTTTGAATATCGGGAATCACTACGTGATTCAACTCTATTATTGAATTTAAGAATGCGTAATATTAATTATAGTTCTATTTGAACAACACAGAGGTACAAATCTGACATGGAAACATCCGCCTCGAATATTTTAAACTAATCAATGACTTGATGAATGAACTATTTCTAATAATTCAAGTGAATTGCCTACATTTTCGACTATCGATGGATATTTTTGTTAATCACGAGATGAACTTGAATGCGAAAATCAAGTAACGTACATGCCACTCGAATAAGGGAATACGAAAATGGCGATCTAAAAGTTATAAAATTATCTACTATTTCTGCACGGTGTTGCAATTCAGTGCCCTTATCTTTCAGTTCTGTCTCCATTCAAGGCAACTATTTATTAGTTCGCAATGGAGAGATCGCAGCATGTAAGAAAGGCTTCTTTGATTTGCTCTATAGATGACACTGGCAGAGTTCGCGATTAGCGGAACAAAGTTACTTGGATTGGGCATTCCGAGGTTTACAAACCATCTCGTGATCCAAATCGCAGTAGATTGTTGAAAGTGTAGATAATAAAATCTGGTTCCATTAGAGCAAATTAGGACAACTATTTCATTTGAAATGGATGATAATTTGAAGTTTTTGAATGGATATCAGGCAGGAAGTTAAATGATATGTTACGCGATTTTACAAGAACTGCATGGTGTGAAATTGTGGCGGATTTGAGCAACACATTACTATGCATGAAAGATCGTTCACTTTTCCAAACACAACACAACGTTCAACTGAACATGAAGGCCAACCCAAATTTGATAAGTGAACATATTTATTTGGTATCTCGAAAATTATTCATGTGGTATCTCCATAATATAGACAATCATCTTGTACTCGAATCAATGACGACCAACTATGTTGTTTTTTGAAAGACTCGCGTGCTAGAAGTCCCAAGCACGATGCGGATCTTATGTAGGACTCCGACTCCACCTGTTCCAAAACTTTGTCAAACGATCTTTCCCTTTTGAAGCGTGTTGCTAATAATTGATTTGCACTCCAGGGATAGAACACTGAATCATTTATTAGCGACGTGCCCGTTAAAATTAATGTAGACGTGCAAATCAACTTGTGCTATTGGAAAGTGACACCATGTATCCATCGTGCGAAAGGTCAAGTACGTTCGAAATTAGTTTATTCCACAGTTGCTAGTCCCGGAATGGTTCATAGCAGTACACCAGAAATAATTTCCGCGACATACACACAAGCAGTCGCGAAGACTATGATCGATTCTTTCGCGAATTGTGGAAGTCATAACACTCAACAAAACAGAAATACTCAAAATTCGTTGCATGAGTTTTAACTGTTTTGTTTTTTGGCGGTGTTTGGTTGCACTGGGATGATAACGCAACCAGACTAATTGCTGTATCCATATATATGCATATATAAATGATACAAGACATGGAAAACTCAATTCAAATCAGGAATTATGTAACTATCCATAGGAGGCGCGGTTGCCTGTCAATAGAAGATTTAACTGCTCCAATTTAGTGATCATTATCAGCCAAAAAAAACTAAAAAAATCCAATGAATATTCAACGCTCAGTAAACCTTTTGTTTGCCCAGAGATTATCCGGATACACGACCCGAATCCAGTAATGAAGTGTAAATGAGAAATTTAAAAATTATTAACCAATTACGCTTTTTGGTGCTTTGAAACTGCATACAAATCCGCGATAATTCTATCTCCTCAGCTACTCTTATGCTACTCTTATGCCTTTCAAAGAGCGAACGTTAAAACTGAATCTACACGATTTTACTCAACAACGGATACGTAATGACCTCATGTTAATATTCAAAATCCTGCATACTGAAAACCATCCCCTTAAACACTTGCTACAGCCCAGGGGCCTTACTCGAACACGAACACATTCAAATGTTTTAAGCATTCCGCATTCTCGATTGGATATTCGTCGTAATTTTTTATCGGTAAGATTTTGTTTCACTTGGAACTTTTTGCCTGAAGAAATCATACGCTCGGATTCGGTTGTGGTTTTCGCCTTCAAACTCGATGAGTTTTTGACGAACCATGCGGTATGTGATTGTCCCTATTGATTTTTGAGAGATTTTGTAATTTTATTCCATATACCTTGTCATCCTATGGTAATTGTTAAGCTTACTGCTTTTTCTACCATAAAACTTTCTGAGTTCTGAGTTCTGAATTTATTTAGAATGAATGATATTTTAAGAACTTTGAAATTTCTATCTAAATTCCAGTTTCTTGTTGTTGGTCTTCTTTGGTGTGTCGACCGTGAATGCACACCGCAAGTGCAAGACTATCTCATGCTTCACGACGTCTCTCCAATGAATAGACAGCTCGATTTGTGAGGATCAATTTATCCCGAAGCCTTTACAGAGATCAGCAGTACTCGGCTGATCGGTTGTAGTTGCAAGCTTTTGGTGTGTTCCACGTAAAGTCTTTACTCGTTTATTCTAAGACGAGAACAAATGTGTGAATCAAGACGCATGCTTCTAGAAGTTCATTAACGATCAGTTATCCATTCTTTTGACTGGACTGTTTATGATCTTGATTTCAAATGATAATTTACTACTAATTAACTATGCACACCCAGTAATCATTTCACCATTGAGGTTAACATTTACTCCGGAATCAGCCTCAATTCATGTAAATTTCTGTAGATATTTTCCTTTCACATACTTTTTTAAAGAGATAGGATCGGTGTGCATCTTCGTGTTCTTTAGGTACGTTGTTTTGAAATGTTTTCGAACAATGTAACCGTAATGTGCTATCGTCATTATTTTTGCGATCCTTTTTCACTCCGCCTCAAATAAGTGGTTTGGTAGGAAATCTGGGTTAAACAAATCTCACAAAATATTCAACACCAGTGAGTATCGAATCACAAACCGATCCTTTGGATGAGAGAGCAAAGGTTCACAGTGTCAACTAAAGCCATCAGCATGATTTTGTGTGATTCAAACTCACTCAAGTCGTTCGAAATACGACTTAAATTTGTCCGACTCGTGTCCATCTACTTCGCGATGTTGAACTGCCTTGTCGTCCAACAGTGTATCCAATTCCACCGTCTTGTAGGCTGCTGTTCCGTATTCGTCCTACATTGGAACGAATAATCGGTTTATTTTTTGCGCTTTGTTAATCCAGTAGAAATTACATTGATCACGTCACTGGGTTATTGGCAAATAACGGTGGTTTTGACAATTGTTTGAATTATGTAGTAGAATAACTAATTAAGCAGTGACAGCAAGCGGGTAAAACATACAACGCCAGGTTTTACAAAGTTTAGTGTACTATTTCAATTTGAAAATTTAGTAGATTCAACACAGCAAGTCAGGACAAAATTCCTTAGTAATTGATTTCAGTTTATTAAAATTAACAGATCTTACTACGTACTACCTTACTACTGTATCACGGCATGCAGATCCTGACCATACTGTCAGCGTTTGCTAGTTTGCCTCACAAGGGTCGTCAGGTTATGTTGAATTTTAATTATCCATAAGCAAATTTGTCAATGTCACATTCACGTTGGCGAAATAATCAGTTCCTATTATCACAATCAGCTTCGTAACAGTTGTTTCATTCGACGCAATAGTTGCAAATATTCAAAGAAACACATTTCTATAGTTTATCTGATTACCACTATGTGCTTGATTTGAACACGTTTCGGTATCGCGAATGAAACAACAACCTGTACACCGTTTCGTGTGCTAAATTTGGATCGATATTTTATTGATTTAAAGAGCCATCGTTGACATAAATTATAAACGCGCCAACAAGGACTAATAAGGACTACTCCGGAGGACTTTCCGGATTAAAGTACAAAAATTTTATGTTCAGCTGGAATAAAGTAATTGTTGAACACTTAATAAATGTGGATCGAACGATAAAGATGCGATTCTAGTGACAAAGTTGCATGATACATATTGCTTTGACTGCGTTGATTCAGCCATAAAGCTAAACAATCTTATTTTAATCAACGATGCGCTTCCAAAACAAATAACAAATACATGTGCCCTAAATTTAAATTGATAATACTCGAAATAACATAAATGTGATGGATAATTTTAAAATGAACAATATTGATTTTACTTGGAAATAACTCACATCATTGTAGAATGCTAAATCGTTTCTAATTTGATGGAAGATAGTCGAAGCAAGTGAATTGTATGAGAACGCTAACGCCTTATTAAATATCCAATGTTGATTTGTGTGTTGCATTATACCTCAGTGCGTCTAATGGTGAGTAGTGACTAGATGTTCGGATTCCATTGAATAATAAAAGTGCTCAACTACCAAATACGGCCGAGTATACCGAGATTGAATATGCCTGCCAATATTCGGAATGCATCGGAAAATACAAGCCTTATCATCAGCTACCTTTCCCGTCAGTCTCTAAATGTAGATTAATTAACCTATCTTGTAAGTGATCTATGTTCCAAAATTCAGTGTTATAATTAACTCATGACTCCACATTTTAAGACTAATTCTAGAATTATTTGTAGTTCCTATTGCATTTTAGCTGTATCTGGAACGATATTTTCACTAAATACATCACGTTATTGGTTTTCAACTCTAAGTTATCCTGAAATTTCATAAAATAATTCAAAAAAGTAACGACAATATTTTGTCCTCAATGGTTGAACGACAAAGTCCAATTGACAAAGATATCTTAAAAGTAATGGGATCAATGGGAGCCTCCACTCATGTAGACTGGGTTTGAACCCATGACCATGAATAAACAGGCTCATTTGCATGCATCTCCATCACACACACCCCACGACCGGTTTCGTGCTGTTTGCACTCATCAGGTAGGGACAGTAGGATCAGGATCCGCATGCACTTGAAACAGTGGAAGAATGGTAAACAAGTTGCGCGTGTATGCAACCGTTGGGTAAGGTTGGTACGACCAACCTGTTCAATCACATGAGCCCCCACTCATGTAGACTGGGTTTAAACCCATGACCATATAATTTATCGTAAGAGATAAACTTACGCTTGTAATAATATGCTGTTTGCTAGTTACTAATTTGTGATGTTATTTCTGTGACATTACGAAGGCTTTTAATACAAACTCCGCATCGTACGTGGTCAAGTGGTGTGAATTTAGTAAAAATAAATTACTTGAATTTTATAAGTTTTCAGTTATAAAACATTAAAAGTAAAGAGCCTTGAACAAAGATTCTCCCGGGCAGAACGAAAACCTTCATGGCTTTTTTCAATTGAATTAAATGTCCACGATTTACATCAACCAGACAACATACTTGAGTACTGCTATTTCCAATCCAGTAATGCACATCGTAGATCAACTCGTTTCCGATTTTTTCAGCGTGCAGTATAACGTAGGAATCACCCCGGAAAAATTTCCCAAAGTCTTCTTGTTTCACTGGCTCCAACTTGAACTTCTGCAAAAGAATTCAACGTCTCTCTGTAAGTCGATACAAGTCATGTCAAGAAGTTCCGGGAGCATCAATCCTATGAAATCTTACGCCAAGCAGTAGAGTCACACATTGTACTTTCTATTTTGTATATTTGTGATAATGCTTTGTTTATTACCTTCCTCGCACAATACTCATGTATTTGTTTCACGAATACTATATCAAAGTCACAATTATATATGTTGAAATTCCCTGTGATTCGCCTTTACCATGTATGGTGTGACTTTTAAGTGTGGAAGTATCCATCTGCGCGGCTAATACAAAATGCAGCTGCTCCATCTCCTTGATTCGAGTGGACGTCAATCGCCATTTAAAAAAATGGCATACAAAGTAGAAAATGACCGTTTGTTTCGGGTGAGCTGCATCCATTAATATTCTACTGTTATTGTGTAGTTTATCATTTCAAAGTATCAGAAACACGAAGGTGTCTCTGTTGTATATAAAGTTTGCGTATCAATATATTCCGCCCAATAAAATCTACATAGTGCTCTTGATATCCATGAGGTTTAAGCAATTAATTGCAGACACTTGCCAAAAGTTTTTATCGTGTATGATGATTATTAGTCCACCTAACTAGGGTGATCAAAACCTCTGTTTGGAAATCTTTGAATCGCTAAAACTGTTAAATCTTCGGCGTTCGTTTGCATCCTACTCTTCATCTCAATGTGTTGTTAATAATTTTTAGAGCGAAATCAATAGGCTTCAATAGGCGTAGGTGTTTCGATTTCACATAGAATTTGACGTAAAATATAAAATGTTTACGGATTTCACTTGTTATGGTCAACCCCAACATTATATCGTTTGTTGTATACTTTCAAAAGTGTGTGTATATATGTAGTGTAGTTCAAAATGTGCCATCGGACGTAGGTTCAAAATCAATTCACCAATTTTATGATCAGGGTGTCTGTTAGCAAGGCATTTGAAAATATTCTAGACCGATCGGGAGTCCATACTCATGAAAATAAAGTTCTGCAGCGAATAAGGATTAACGAACATAACACCTAATGCGAACATGATTACGTAAGCAGTGTGTCAGCGGACACGGTTCATACCTGTACAATGAATAAACAATGTAGGGATTAACACAGCATTTAGGGGGTGTGATTAATTATCTTGATCTCGCCTGTCTATCTTAGAGAACTCAGGATTGGTCAGGAAAATACCATTTAAACCTGAACACTGTTCGTATCGACACCCTTGGTCTGACGAATCTTCCGTGTTTATAAGCGAAACGTTACCAGGGTGTCTGTTACTTTTCTATTAAAACACATAGCGGACGCTTTAACATCTGCTGTTGCAAGCTTGTGATTCTGTAGTGCAAACGTGTTCTTCTTGAATAAGCGAACGCGTGAAGTGCATTTTGAACAAACGTGCAAAATTTTGAAATTTATCAGCTCCACTATTTACTAAACGGAATACTTAGCTAGTTCGAATCCAAAATATAAATTTTTCATTCCAAGAATATGAGCACTAAATTCAATTCAATTCGTTTGAATGTTAAATTACGTTTTTTGCTATCCGATTTCTCTTTTTCATCGTAGCCCCAAAATGTGTCTTAGTACCTGATGATGCGTGTATGTGTGTAAAGCTATGTATATACTTTTTATAAAATGCAAGTAAAATCTAAAAATAACGAAAAATAAAGTCGAAAACGGTGCATATTTTTTCGATTCCTCGTGGTTTACCGGATTGCTGGATTTTTATGTTGAGAACCTTCCATCCTCAAATTAGATAGGTCAGTGCAACTTTAATGTTAACGGAACGACTTAGTGTTTCATAGGATTTGTGGACTACGAACGATCTCATCCTTTGCCAATAGTTACAGTCAAGGAGAAAGATATCATGATAATTAGAAACTGGCAACTTATAGAATTCATTGGTTGCTGGAATGTATAATTAAGCATCAAGCTTCGAATGATTTTCTAATGCTACATTCTCCTCAGGTCGATTTCAGTCTAATCATCGTTAAACTATGTAATGTCTGATTCCAATTTATTGTGATAAGCAGTTTGTCTTCGTGCTGTGTTATGGTTGTCATAGTTTAGTTTGAAGGTTTCAACCAATTGTTCTGGGAACCAATTACGATACTCCTCGGTTAGCTGAGCGCGAAAGCATTATTAGCACATCTATTGCTCGTAAACGATAGAACTGTGCGAAATTAAACAAGTGCAAATATCTGTCACATACATTGATACGCCATATCAAGGTCGTGGTTGAATTGATTGATTTCACAGGAGCCCATGCAGGTTCTGTTTCGGCTGACTCCTCTGAAAATAGAATCGATAAATAAGTCTTGCTTGGTTATTAATGAATGGTGTGTTTGGCACATAACGCCACCCATAGCAGACAGATCCATGAATTGGCACGCATTCATACACAATGCAAATGCAAATTGGTTTGATCGTGTCTATCACACGCCAATTAGCATGGCTTAAACTCGTGTGGAATAAATGATATAAAATTGTGGTCACGTATTTGGTATTAAAATAGTTACGCTAAAATCAAGCTGCCAAAGTATAGGATTATTTACGAATTGTTCGACACATAATCAATTTACAAATCGATTTTATTGAATAGCATAAAAAATTTGTTGATATTTTAGTTCTGGAATTAGACAAAGTCAAATTTTATATTGCTAACCACGCATCTGTCTCCGGGTTTTTAAGATATATATATATATATATATATATATAGTTTGAAAGCACATTTTATTTGAAGTATCTTTCATTGAACGAAAATGAGGTTATTGGTAAACTG